>BMAO01019787.1:0-37322 GCA_019973975.1 Trichonephila clavata | reverse complement strand
TTTCACATTTTTTGGATATTTGGCAGGGGAGACGTCATGAACAGGAAAAATTTCTAACTCCTATTCCAACCAAACAATTTTCTTATGTAAAATCCGACGCTGATCACGATACATTAGCGCTTTTCAAAATTTCAATTAGATCAAAAGTTATTGCAATAAAAAATTTCACATTTTTTGGATATTTGGCAGGGAGACGTCATGAACAGGGAAAAATTTCTAACTCCTATTCAACCAAACACAATTTCTTATGTAAAATCCGACGCTGATCACGAATACATGTAGCGCTTTTCAAAATTTCAATTAGATCAAAAGTTATTGCAATAAAAAATTTCACATTTTTTGGATATTTGGCAGGGGAGACGTCATGAACAGGGAAAAATTTCTAACTCCTATTCCAACCAAACTCAATTTTCTTATGTAAAATCCGACGCTGATCACGAATACATGTAGCGCTTTTCAAAATTTCAATTAGATCAAAAGTTATTGCAATAAAAAATTTCACATTTTTTGGATATTTGGCAGGGGAGACGTCATGAACAGGGAAAAATTTCTAACTCCTATTCCAACCAAACTCAATTTTCTTATGTAAAATCCGACGCTGATCACGAATACATGTAGCGCTTTTCAAAATTTCAATTAGATCAAAAGTTATTGCAATAAAAATTTCACATTTTTTGGATATTTGGCAGGGGAGACGTCATGAACAGGGAAAAATTTCTAACTCCTATTCCAACCAAACTCAATTTTCTTATGTAAAATCCGACGCTGATCACGAATACATGTAGCGCTTTTCAAAATTTCAATTAGATCAAAAGTTATTGCAATAAAAAATTTCACATTTTTTGGATATTTGGCAGGGGAGACGTCATGAACAGGGAAAAATTTCTAACTCCTATTCCAACCAAACTCAATTTTCTTATGTAAAATCCGACGCTGATCACGAATACATGTAGCGCTTTTCAAAATTTCAATTAGATCAAAAGTTATTGCAATAAAAAATTTCACATTTTTTGGATATTTGGCAGGGGAGACGTCATGAACAGGGAAAAATTTCTAACTCCTATTCCAACCAAACTCAATTTTCTTATGTAAAATCCGACGCTGATCACGAATACATGTAGCGCTTTTCAAAATTTCAATTAGATCAAAAGTTATTGCAATAAAAAATTTCACATTTTTTGGATATTTGGCAGGGGAGACGTCATGAACAGGGAAAAAATTTCTAACTCCTATTCCAACCAAACTCAATTTTCTTATGTAAAATCCGACGCTGATCACGAATACATGTAGCGCTTTTCAAAATTTCAATTAGATCAAAAGTTATTGCAATAAAAAATTTCACATTTTTTGGATATTTGGCAGGGGAGACGTCATGAACAGGGAAAAATTTCTAACTCCTATTCCAACCAAACTCAATTTTCTTATGTAAAATCCGACGCTGATCACGAATACATGTAGCGCTTTTCAAAATTTCAATTAGATCAAAAGTTATTGCAATAAAAAATTTCACATTTTTTGGATATTTGGCAGGGGAGACGTCATGAACAGGGAAAAATTTCTAACTCCTATTCCAACCAAACTCAATTTTCTTATGTAAAATCCGACGCTGATCACGAATACATGTAGCGCTTTTCAAAATTTCAATTAGATCAAAAGTTATTGCAATAAAAAATTTCACATTTTTTGGATATTTGGCAGGGGAGACGTCATGAACAGGGAAAAATTTCTAACTCCTATTCCAACCAAACTCAATTTTCTTATGTAAAATCCGACGCTGATCACGAATACATGTAGCGCTTTTCAAAATTTCAATTAGATCAAAAGTTATTGCAATAAAAAATTTCACATTTTTTGGATATTTGGCAGGGGAGACGTCATGAACAGGGAAAAATTTCTAACTCCTATTCCAACCAAACTCAATTTTCTTATGTAAAATCCGACGCTGATCACGAATACATGTAGCGCTTTTCAAAATTTCAATTAGATCAAAAGTTATTGCAATAAAAAATTTCACATTTTTTGGATATTTGGCAGGGGAGACGTCATGAACAGGGAAAAATTTCTAACTCCTATTCCAACCAAACTCAATTTTCTTATGTAAAATCCGACGCTGATCACGAATACATGTAGCGCTTTTCAAAATTTCAATTAGATCAAAAGTTATTGCAATAAAAAATTTCACATTTTTTGGATATTTGGCAGGGGAGACGTCATGAACAGGGAAAAATTTCTAACTCCTATTCCAACCAAACTCAATTTTCTTATGTAAAATCCGACGCTGATCACGAATACATGTAGCGCTTTTCAAAATTTCAATTAGATCAAAAGTTATTGCAATAAAAAATTTCACATTTTTTGGATATTTGGCAGGGGAGACGTCATGAACAGGGAAAAAATTTCTAACTCCTATTCCAACCAAACTCAATTTTCTTATGTAAAATCCGACGCTGATCACGAATACATGTAGCGCTTTTCAAAATTTCAATTAGATCAAAAGTTATTGCAATAAAAAATTTCACATTTTTTGGATATTTGGCAGGGGAGACGTCATGAACAGGGAAAAAATTTCTAACTCCTATTCCAACCAAACTCAATTTTCTTATGTAAAATCCGACGCTGATCACGAATACATGTAGCGCTTTTCAAAATTTCAATTAGATCAAAAGTTATTGCAATAAAAAATTTCACATTTTTTGGATATTTGGCAGGGGAGACGTCATGAACAGGGAAAAATTTCTAACTCCTATTCCAACCAAACTCAATTTTCTTATGTAAAATCCGACGCTGATCACGAATACATGTAGCGCTTTTCAAAATTTCAATTAGATCAAAAGTTATTGCAATAAAAAATTTCACATTTTTTGGATATTTGGCAGGGGAGACGTCATGAACAGGGAAAAATTTCTAACTCCTATTCCAACCAAACTCAATTTTCTTATGTAAAATCCGACGCTGATCACGAATACATGTAGCGCTTTTCAAAATTTCAATTAGATCAAAAGTTATTGCAATAAAAAATTTCACATTTTTTGGATATTTGGCAGGGGAGACGTCATGAACAGGGAAAAAATTTCTAACTCCTATTCCAACCAAACTCAATTTTCTTATGTAAAATCCGACGCTGATCACGAATACATGTAGCGCTTTTCAAAATTTCAATTAGATCAAAAGTTATTGCAATAAAAAATTTCACATTTTTTGGATATTTGGCAGGGGAGACGTCATGAACAGGGAAAAATTTCTAACTCCTATTCCAACCAAACTCAATTTTCTTATGTAAAATCCGACGCTGATCACGAATACATGTAGCGCTTTTCAAAATTTCAATTAGATCAAAAGTTATTGCAATAAAAAATTTCACATTTTTTGGATATTTGGCAGGGGAGACGTCATGAACAGGGAAAAATTTCTAACTCCTATTCCAACCAAACTCAATTTTCTTATGTAAAATCCGACGCTGATCACGAATACATGTAGCGCTTTTCAAAATTTCAATTAGATCAAAAGTTATTGCAATAAAAAATTTCACATTTTTTGGATATTTGGCAGGGGAGACGTCATGAACAGGGAAAAATTTCTAACTCCTATTCCAACCAAACTCAATTTTCTTATGTAAAATCCGACGCTGATCACGAATACATGTAGCGCTTTTCAAAATTTCAATTAGATCAAAAGTTATTGCAATAAAAAATTTCACATTTTTTGGATATTTGGCAGGGGAGACGTCATGAACAGGGAAAAATTTCTAACTCCTATTCCAACCAAACTCAATTTTCTTATGTAAAATCCGACGCTGATCACGAATACATGTAGCGCTTTTCAAAATTTCAATTAGATCAAAAGTTATTGCAATAAAAAATTTCACATTTTTTGGATATTTGGCAGGGGAGACGTCATGAACAGGGAAAAATTTCTAACTCCTATTCCAACCAAACTCAATTTTCTTATGTAAAATCCGACGCTGATCACGAATACATGTAGCGCTTTTCAAAATTTCAATTAGATCAAAAGTTATTGCAATAAAAAATTTCACATTTTTTGGATATTTGGCAGGGGAGACGTCATGAACAGGGAAAAAATTTCTAACTCCTATTCCAACCAAACTCAATTTTCTTATGTAAAATCCGACGCTGATCACGAATACATGTAGCGCTTTTCAAAATTTCAATTAGATCAAAAGTTATTGCAATAAAAAATTTCACATTTTTTGGATATTTGGCAGGGGAGACGTCATGAACAGGGAAAAATTTCTAACTCCTATTCAACCAAACTCAATTTTCTTATGTAAAATCCGACGCTGATCACGAATACATGTAGCGCTTTTCAAAATTTCAATTAGATCAAAAGTTATTGCAATAAAAAATTTCACATTTTTTGGATATTTGGCAGGGGAGACGTCATGAACAGGGAAAAATTTCTAACTCCTATTCCAACCAAACTCAATTTTCTTATGTAAAATCCGACGCTGATCACGAATACATGTAGCGCTTTTCAAAATTTCAATTAGATCAAAAGTTATTGCAATAAAAAATTTCACATTTTTTGGATATTTGGCAGGGGAGACGTCATGAACAGGGAAAAATTTCTAACTCCTATTCAACCAAACTCAATTTTCTTATGTAAAATCCGACGCTGATCACGAATACATGTAGCGCTTTTCAAAATTTCAATTAGATCAAAAGTTATTGCAATAAAAAATTTCACATTTTTTGGATATTTGGCAGGGGAGACGTCATGAACAGGGAAAAATTTCTAACTCCTATTCCAACCAAACTCAATTTTCTTATGTAAAATCCGACGCTGATCACGAATACATGTAGCGCTTTTCAAAATTTCAATTAGATCAAAAGTTATTGCAATAAAAAATTTCACATTTTTTGGATATTTGGCAGGGGAGACGTCATGAACAGGGAAAAATTTCTAACTCCTATTCCAACCAAACTCAATTTTCTTATGTAAAATCCGACGCTGATCACGAATACATGTAGCGCTTTTCAAAATTTCAATTAGATCAAAAGTTATTGCAATAAAAAATTTCACATTTTTTGGATATTTGGCAGGGGAGACGTCATGAACAGGGAAAAATTTCTAACTCCTATTCCAACCAAACTCAATTTTCTTATGTAAAATCCGACGCTGATCACGAATACATGTAGCGCTTTTCAAAATTTCAATTAGATCAAAAGTTATTGCAATAAAAAATTTCACATTTTTTGGATATTTGGCAGGGGAGACGTCATGAACAGGGAAAAATTTCTAACTCCTATTCCAACCAAACTCAATTTTCTTATGTAAAATCCGACGCTGATCACGAATACATGTAGCGCTTTTCAAAATTTCAATTAGATCAAAAGTTATTGCAATAAAAAATTTCACATTTTTTGGATATTTGGCAGGGGAGACGTCATGAACAGGGAAAAATTTCTAACTCCTATTCCAACCAAACTCAATTTTCTTATGTAAAATCCGACGCTGATCACGAATACATGTAGCGCTTTTCAAAATTTCAATTAGATCAAAAGTTATTGCAATAAAAAATTTCACATTTTTTGGATATTTGGCAGGGGAGACGTCATGAACAGGGAAAAATTTCTAACTCCTATTCCAACCAAACTCAATTTTCTTATGTAAAATCCGACGCTGATCACGAATACATGTAGCGCTTTTCAAAATTTCAATTAGATCAAAAGTTATTGCAATAAAAAATTTCACATTTTTTGGATATTTGGCAGGGGAGACGTCATGAACAGGGAAAAATTTCTAACTCCTATTCCAACCAAACTCAATTTTCTTATGTAAAATCCGACGCTGATCACGAATACATGTAGCGCTTTTCAAAATTTCAATTAGATCAAAAGTTATTGCAATAAAAAATTTCACATTTTTTGGATATTTGGCAGGGGAGACGTCATGAACAGGGAAAAATTTCTAACTCCTATTCCAACCAAACTCAATTTTCTTATGTAAAATCCGACGCTGATCACGAATACATGTAGCGCTTTTCAAAATTTCAATTAGATCAAAAGTTATTGCAATAAAAAATTTCACATTTTTTGGATATTTGGCAGGGGAGACGTCATGAACACGGAAAAAATTTCTAACTCCTATTCCAACCAAACTCAATTTTCTTATGTAAAATCCGACGCTGATCACGAATACATGTAGCGCTTTTCAAAATTTCAATTAGATCAAAAGTTATTGCAATAAAAAATTTCACATTTTTTGGATATTTGGCAGGGGAGACGTCATGAACAGGGAAAAATTTCTAACTCCTATTCCAACCAAACTCAATTTTCTTATGTAAAATCCGACGCTGATCACGAATACATGTAGCGCTTTTCAAAATTTCAATTAGATCAAAAGTTATTGCAATAAAAAATTTCACATTTTTTGGATATTTGGCAGGGGAGACGTCATGAACAGGGAAAAATTTCTAACTCCTATTCCAACCAAACTCAATTTTCTTATGTAAAATCCGACGCTGATCACGAATACATGTAGCGCTTTTCAAAATTTCAATTAGATCAAAAGTTATTGCAATAAAAAATTTCACATTTTTTGGATATTTGGCAGGGGAGACGTCATGAACAGGGAAAAATTTCTAACTCCTATTCCAACCAATTTTTCTTATGTAAAATCCGACGCTGATCACGAATACATGTAGCGCTTTTCAAAATTTCAATTAGATCAAAAGTTATTGCAATAAAAAATTTCACATTTTTTGGATATTTGGCAGGGGAGACGTCATGAACA
The DNA here is from genome assembly GCA_019973975.1 of Trichonephila clavata. Taxonomy (NCBI): domain Eukaryota; kingdom Metazoa; phylum Arthropoda; class Arachnida; order Araneae; family Nephilidae; genus Trichonephila; species Trichonephila clavata. The sequence goes on along the minus strand of BMAO01019787.1, from coordinate 30,569 downwards.
GGGAAAAATTTCTAACTCCTATTCCAACCAAACTCAATTTTCTTATGTAAAATCCGACGCTGATCACGAATACATGTAGCGCTTTTCAAAATTTCAATTAGATCAAAAGTTATTGCAATAAAAAATTTCACATTTTTTGGATATTTGGCAGGGGAGACGTCATGAACAGGGAAAAATTTCTAACTCCTATTCCAACCAAACTCAATTTTCTTATGTAAAATCCGACGCTGATCACGAATACATGTAGCGCTTTTCAAAATTTCAATTAGATCAAAAGTTATTGCAATAAAAAATTTCACATTTTTTGGATATTTGGCAGGGGAGACGTCATGAACAGGGAAAAATTTCTAACTCCTATTCCAACCAAACTCAATTTTCTTATGTAAAATCCGACGCTGATCACGAATACATGTAGCGCTTTTCAAAATTTCAATTAGATCAAAAGTTATTGCAATAAAAAATTTCACATTTTTTGGATATTTGGCAGGGGAGACGTCATGAACAGGGAAAAATTTCTAACTCCTATTCCAACCAAACTCAATTTTCTTATGTAAAATCCGACGCTGATCACGAATACATGTAGCGCTTTTCAAAATTTCAATTAGATCAAAAGTTATTGCAATAAAAAATTTCACATTTTTTGGATATTTGGCAGGGGAGACGTCATGAACAGGGAAAAATTTCTAACTCCTATTCCAACCAAACTCAATTTTCTTATGTAAAATCCGACGCTGATCACGAATACATGTAGCGCTTTTCAAAATTTCAATTAGATCAAAAGTTATTGCAATAAAAAATTTCACATTTTTTGGATATTTGGCAGGGGAGACGTCATGAACAGGGAAAAATTTCTAACTCCTATTCCAACCAAACTCAATTTTCTTATGTAAAATCCGACGCTGATCACGAATACATGTAGCGCTTTTCAAAATTTCAATTAGATCAAAAGTTATTGCAATAAAAAATTTCACATTTTTTGGATATTTGGCAGGGGAGACGTCATGAACAGGGAAAAATTTCTAACTCCTATTCCAACCAAACTCAATTTTCTTATGTAAAATCCGACGCTGATCACGAATACATGTAGCGCTTTTCAAAATTTCAATTAGATCAAAAGTTATTGCAATAAAAAATTTCACATTTTTTGGATATTTGGCAGGGGAGACGTCATGAACAGGGAAAAATTTCTAACTCCTATTCCAACCAAACTCAATTTTCTTATGTAAAATCCGACGCTGATCACGAATACATGTAGCGCTTTTCAAAATTTCAATTAGATCAAAAGTTATTGCAATAAAAAATTTCACATTTTTTGGATATTTGGCAGGGGAGACGTCATGAACAGGGAAAAATTTCTAACTCCTATTCCAACCAAACTCAATTTTCTTATGTAAAATCCGACGCTGATCACGAATACATGTAGCGCTTTTCAAAATTTCAATTAGATCAAAAGTTATTGCAATAAAAAATTTCACATTTTTTGGATATTTGGCAGGGGAGACGTCATGAACAGGGAAAAATTTCTAACTCCTATTCCAACCAAACTCAATTTTCTTATGTAAAATCCGACGCTGATCACGAATACATGTAGCGCTTTTCAAAATTTCAATTAGATCAAAAGTTATTGCAATAAAAAATTTCACATTTTTTGGATATTTGGCAGGGGAGACGTCATGAACAGGGAAAAATTTCTAACTCCTATTCCAACCAAACTCAATTTTCTTATGTAAAATCCGACGCTGATCACGAATACATGTAGCGCTTTTCAAAATTTCAATTAGATCAAAAGTTATTGCAATAAAAAATTTCACATTTTTTGGATATTTGGCAGGGGAGACGTCATGAACAGGGAAAAATTTCTAACTCCTATTCCAACCAAACTCAATTTTCTTATGTAAAATCCGACGCTGATCACGAATACATGTAGCGCTTTTCAAAATTTCAATTAGATCAAAAGTTATTGCAATAAAAAATTTCACATTTTTTGGATATTTGGCAGGGGAGACGTCATGAACAGGGAAAAATTTCTAACTCCTATTCCAACCAAACTCAATTTTCTTATGTAAAATCCGACGCTGATCACGAATACATGTAGCGCTTTTCAAAATTTCAATTAGATCAAAAGTTATTGCAATAAAAAATTTCACATTTTTTGGATATTTGGCAGGGGAGACGTCATGAACAGGGAAAAATTTCTAACTCCTATTCCAACCAAACTCAATTTTCTTATGTAAAATCCGACGCTGATCACGAATACATGTAGCGCTTTTCAAAATTTCAATTAGATCAAAAGTTATTGCAATAAAAAATTTCACATTTTTTGGATATTTGGCAGGGGAGACGTCATGAACAGGGAAAAATTTCTAACTCCTATTCCAACCAAACTCAATTTTCTTATGTAAAATCCGACGCTGATCACGAATACATGTAGCGCTTTTCAAAATTTCAATTAGATCAAAAGTTATTGCAATAAAAAATTTCACATTTTTTGGATATTTGGCAGGGGAGACGTCATGAACAGGGAAAAATTTCTAACTCCTATTCCAACCAAACTCAATTTTCTTATGTAAAATCCGACGCTGATCACGAATACATGTAGCGCTTTTCAAAATTTCAATTAGATCAAAAGTTATTGCAATAAAAAATTTCACATTTTTTGGATATTTGGCAGGGGAGACGTCATGAACAGGGAAAAAATTTCTAACTCCTATTCCAACCAAACTCAATTTTCTTATGTAAAATCCGACGCTGATCACGAATACATGTAGCGCTTTTCAAAATTTCAATTAGATCAAAAGTTATTGCAATAAAAAATTTCACATTTTTTGGATATTTGGCAGGGGAGACGTCATGAACAGGGAAAAATTTCTAACTCCTATTCCAACCAAACTCAATTTTCTTATGTAAAATCCGACGCTGATCACGAATACATGTAGCGCTTTTCAAAATTTCAATTAGATCAAAAGTTATTGCAATAAAAAATTTCACATTTTTTGGATATTTGGCAGGGGAGACGTCATGAACAGGGAAAAATTTCTAACTCCTATTCCAACCAAACTCAATTTTCTTATGTAAAATCCGACGCTGATCACGAATACATGTAGCGCTTTTCAAAATTTCAATTAGATCAAAAGTTATTGCAATAAAAAATTTCACATTTTTTGGATATTTGGCAGGGGAGACGTCATGAACAGGGAAAAATTTCTAACTCCTATTCCAACCAAACTCAATTTTCTTATGTAAAATCCGACGCTGATCACGAATACATGTAGCGCTTTTCAAAATTTCAATTAGATCAAAAGTTATTGCAATAAAAAATTTCACATTTTTTGGATATTTGGCAGGGGAGACGTCATGAACAGGGAAAAATTTCTAACTCCTATTCCAACCAAACTCAATTTTCTTATGTAAAATCCGACGCTGATCACGAATACATGTAGCGCTTTTCAAAATTTCAATTAGATCAAAAGTTATTGCAATAAAAAATTTCACATTTTTTGGATATTTGGCAGGGGAGACGTCATGAACAGGGAAAAATTTCTAACTCCTATTCCAACCAAACTCAATTTTCTTATGTAAAATCCGACGCTGATCACGAATACATGTAGCGCTTTTCAAAATTTCAATTAGATCAAAAGTTATTGCAATAAAAAATTTCACATTTTTTGGATATTTGGCAGGGGAGACGTCATGAACAGGGAAAAATTTCTAACTCCTATTCCAACCAAACTCAATTTTCTTATGTAAAATCCGACGCTGATCACGAATACATGTAGCGCTTTTCAAAATTTCAATTAGATCAAAAGTTATTGCAATAAAAAATTTCACATTTTTTGGATATTTGGCAGGGGAGACGTCATGAACAGGGAAAAATTTCTAACTCCTATTCCAACCAAACTCAATTTTCTTATGTAAAATCCGACGCTGATCACGAATACATGTAGCGCTTTTCAAAATTTCAATTAGATCAAAAGTTATTGCAATAAAAAATTTCACATTTTTTGGATATTTGGCAGGGGAGACGTCATGAACAGGGAAAAATTTCTAACTCCTATTCCAACCAAACTCAATTTTCTTATGTAAAATCCGACGCTGATCACGAATACATGTAGCGCTTTTCAAAATTTCAATTAGATCAAAAGTTATTGCAATAAAAAATTTCACATTTTTTGGATATTTGGCAGGGGAGACGTCATGAACAGGGAAAAATTTCTAACTCCTATTCCAACCAAACTCAATTTTCTTATGTAAAATCCGACGCTGATCACGAATACATGTAGCGCTTTTCAAAATTTCAATTAGATCAAAAGTTATTGCAATAAAAAATTTCACATTTTTTGGATATTTGGCAGGGGAGACGTCATGAACAGGGAAAAATTTCTAACTCCTATTCAACCAAACTCAATTTTCTTATGTAAAATCCGACGCTGATCACGAATACATGTAGCGCTTTTCAAAATTTCAATTAGATCAAAAGTTATTGCAATAAAAAATTTCACATTTTTTGGATATTTGGCAGGGGAGACGTCATGAACAGGGAAAAATTTCTAACTCCTATTCCAACCAAACTCAATTTTCTTATGTAAAATCCGACGCTGATCACGAATACATGTAGCGCTTTTCAAAATTTCAATTAGATCAAAAGTTATTGCAATAAAAAATTTCACATTTTTTGGATATTTGGCAGGGGAGACGTCATGAACAGGGAAAAATTTCTAACTCCTATTCCAACCAAACTCAATTTTCTTATGTAAAATCCGACGCTGATCACGAATACATGTAGCGCTTTTCAAAATTTCAATTAGATCAAAAGTTATTGCAATAAAAAATTTCACATTTTTTGGATATTTGGCAGGGGAGACGTCATGAACAGGGAAAAATTTCTAACTCCTATTCCAACCAAACTCAATTTTCTTATGTAAAATCCGACGCTGATCACGAATACATGTAGCGCTTTTCAAAATTTCAATTAGATCAAAAGTTATTGCAATAAAAAATTTCACATTTTTTGGATATTTGGCAGGGGAGACGTCATGAACAGGGAAAAATTTCTAACTCCTATTCCAACCAAACTCAATTTTCTTATGTAAAATCCGACGCTGATCACGAATACATGTAGCGCTTTTCAAAATTTCAATTAGATCAAAAGTTATTGCAATAAAAAATTTCACATTTTTTGGATATTTGGCAGGGGAGACGTCATGAACAGGGAAAAATTTCTAACTCCTATTCCAACCAAACTCAATTTTCTTATGTAAAATCCGACGCTGATCACGAATACATGTAGCGCTTTTCAAAATTTCAATTAGATCAAAAGTTATTGCAATAAAAATTTCACATTTTTTGGATATTTGGCAGGGGAGACGTCATGAACAGGGAAAAATTTCTAACTCCTATTCCAACCAAACTCAATTTTCTTATGTAAAATCCGACGCTGATCACGAATACATGTAGCGCTTTTCAAAATTTCAATTAGATCAAAAGTTATTGCAATAAAAAATTTCACATTTTTTGGATATTTGGCAGGGGAGACGTCATGAACAGGGAAAAATTTCTAACTCCTATTCCAACCAAACTCAATTTTCTTATGTAAAATCCGACGCTGATCACGAATACATGTAGCGCTTTTCAAAATTTCAATTAGATCAAAAGTTATTGCAATAAAAAATTTCACATTTTTTGGATATTTGGCAGGGGAGACGTCATGAACAGGGAAAAATTTCTAACTCCTATTCAACCAAACTCAATTTTCTTATGTAAAATCCGACGCTGATCACGAATACATGTAGCGCTTTTCAAAATTTCAATTAGATCAAAAGTTATTGCAATAAAAAATTTCACATTTTTTGGATATTTGGCAGGGGAGACGTCATGAACAGGGAAAAATTTCTAACTCCTATTCCAACCAAACTCAATTTTCTTATGTAAAATCCGACGCTGATCACGAATACATGTAGCGCTTTTCAAAATTTCAATTAGATCAAAAGTTATTGCAATAAAAATTTCACATTTTTTGGATATTTGGCAGGGGAGACGTCATGAACAGGGAAAAAATTTCTAACTCCTATTCAAAACTCCTATTCTCATGTAAATCGACGCTGATCACGAATACATGTAGCGCTTTTCAAAATTTCAATTAGATCAAAAGTTATTGCAATAAAAAGTTTTCACATTTTTTGGATATTTGGCAGGGGAGACGTCATGAACAGGGAAAATTTCTAACTCCTATTCCAACCAAACTCAATTTTCTTATGTAAAATCCGACGCTGATCACGAATACATGTAGCGCTTTTCAAAATTTCAATTAGATCAAAAGTTATTGCAATAAAAAATTTTCACATTTTTTGGATATTTGGCAGGGAGACGTCATGAACAGGGAAAAATTTCTAACTCCTATTCCAACCAAACTCAATTTTCTTATGTAAAATCCGACGCTGATCACGAATACATGTAGCGCTTTTCAAAATTTCAATTAGATCAAAAGTTATTGCAATAAAAAATTTCACATTTTTTGGATATTTGGCAGGGGAGACGTCATGAACAGGGAAACAATTTCTAACTCCTATTCCAACCAAACTCAATTTTCTCATGTAAAGTCCGACGCTGATCACGAATACATGTAGCGCTTTTCAAAATTTCAATTAGATCAAAAGTTATTGCAATAAAAAGTTTTCACATTTTAGGATATTTGGCAGGGGAGACGTCATGAACAGGGAAAAATTTCTAACTCCTATTCCAACCAAACTCAATTTTCTTATGTAAAGTCCGACGCTGATCACGAATACATGTAGCTCTTTTCAAAATTTTCAATTAGATCAAAAGTTATTGCAATAAAAAGTTTTCACATTTATGGATATTTGGCAGGGAGACGTCATGAACAGGGAAAAAATTTCTAACTCTATTCCAACCAAACTCAATTTCTGATGTAAAGTCCGACGCTGATCACGAATACATGTAGCGCTTTTCAAAATTCAATTAGATCAAAAGTTATTGCAATAAAAAGTTTTCACATTTTATGGATATTTGGCAGGGGAGACGTCATGAACAGGGAAAAAATTTCTAACTCCTATTCCAACCAAACTCAATTTTCTCATGTAAATCCGACGCTGATCACGAATACATGTAGCCTTTTCAAAAATTTCAATTAGATCAAAAGTTATTGCAATAAAAAGTTTTCACATTTTATGGATATTTGGCAGGGAGACGTCATGAACAGGGAAAAAATTTCTAACTCCTATTCCAATCAGACGTCAATTTTCTCATGTAAAGTCCGACGCTGATCACGAATACATGTAGCTCTTTTCAAAAATTTCCAATTAGATCAAAAGTTATTGCAATAAAAAGTTTTCACATTTTATGGATATTTGGCAGGGGAGACGTCATGAACAGGGAAAAAATTTTCTAACTCCTATTCCAACCAAACTCAATTTTCTGATGTAAAATCCGACGCTGATCACGAATACATGTAGCGCTTTTCAAAATTTCAATTGGATCAAAAGTTATTGCAATAAAAAGTTTTCACCTTTTTGGATATTTGGGCATGGGGAGAACGTCATGAACAGGGAAAAAATTTCTAACTCCTATTCCAACCAAACTCAATTTTCTCATGTAAAGTCCGACGCTGATCACGAATACATGTAGCTCTTTTCAAAATTTCAATTAGATCAAAAGTTATTGCAATAAAAATTTTCACATTTTAATGGATATTTGGCAGGGGAGAACGTCATGAACAGGGAAAAAATTTCTAACTCCTATTCCAACCAAACTCAATTTTCTCATGTAAAGTCCGACGCTGATCACGAATACATGTAGCCTTTTTCAAAATTTCAATTAGATCAAAAGTTATTGCAATAAAAAGTTTTCACATTTTATGGATATTTGGCAGGGGAGACGTCATGAACAGGGAAAAAATTTCTAACTCCTATTCCAACCAAACTCAATTTTCTGATGTAAAAGTCCGACGCTGATCAACGAATACATGTAGCTCTTTTCAAATTTCAATTAGATCAAAAGTTATTGCAATAAAAATTTTTCACATTTTATGGATATTTGGCAGGGGAGACGTCATGAACAGGGAAAAAATTTCTAACTCCTATTCCATACCAGAACTCAATTTTCTCATGTAAAGTCCGACGCTGATCACGAATACATGTAGCTCTTTTCAAAATTTCAATTAGATCAAAAGTTATTGCAATAAAAAGTTTTCACATTTTATGGATATTTGGCAGGGGAGACGTCATGAACAGGGAAAAAATTTCTAACTCCTATTCCAACCAACTCAATTTTCTCATGTAAATCCGACGCTGATCACGAATACATGTAGCGCTTTTCAAATTTCAATTAGATCAAAAGTTATTGCAATAAAAAGTTTTCACATTTTTTGGATATTTGGCAGGGGAGACGTCATGAACAGGGAAAAAATTTCTAACTCCTATTCCAACCAAACTCAATTTTCTCATGTAAAGTCCGACGCTGATCACGAATACATGTAGCTCTTTTCAAAATTTCAATTAGATCAAAAGTTATTGCAATAAAAAAGTTTTCACATTTTATGGATATTTGGCAAGGGGAGACGTCATGAACAGGGAAAAAATTTCTAACTCCTATTCCAACCAAACTCAATTTTCTCATGTAAAGTCCGACGCTGATCACGAATACATGTAGCTCTTTTCAAAATTTCAATTAGATCAAAAGTTATTGCAATAAAAATTTTCACATTTTTATGGATATTTGGCAGGGGAGACGTCATGAACAGGGAAAAAATTTCTAACTCCTATTCCAACCAAACTCAATTTTCTCATGTAAAGTCCGACGCTGATCACGAATACATGTAGCGCTTTTCAAAATTTCAATTAGATCAAAAGTTATTGCAATAAAAAGTTTTCACATTTTATTGGATATTTGGCAGTGGAGACGTCATGAACAGGGAAAAAATTTCTAACTCCTATTCCAACCAAACTCAATTTTCTGATGTAAAGTCCGACGCTGATCACGAATACATGTAGCTCTTTTCAAAATTTCAATTAGATCAAAAGTTATTGCAATAAAATTTTCACATTTTATGGATATTTGGCAGGGGAGACGTCATGAACAGGGAAAAATTTCTAACTCCTATTCCAACCAAACTCAATTTTCTCATGTAAAGTCCGACGCTGATCACGAATACATGTAGCTCTTTTCAAAATTTCAATTAGATCAAAAGTTATTGCAATAAAAGTTTTCACATTTTATGGATATTTGGCAGGGGAGACGTCATGAACAGGGAAAAAAATTTCTAACTCTATTCCAACCAAACTCAATTTTCTCATGTAAAGTCCGACGCTGATCACGAATACATGTAGCTCTTTTCAAAATTTCAATTAGATCAAAAGTTATTGCAATAAAAAGTTTTCACATTTTATGGATATTTGGCAGGGGAGACGTCATGAACAGGGAAAAAATTTCTAACTCCTATTCCAACCAAACTCAATTTTCTGATGTAAAGTCCGACGCTGATCACGAATACATGTAGCTCTTTTCAAAATTTCAATTAGATCAAAAGTTATTGCAATAAAATTTTTCACATTTTATGGATATTTGGCAGGGGAGACGTCATGAACAGGGAAAAAATTTCTAACTCCTATTCCAACCAAACTCAATTTTCTCATGTAAAGTCCGACGCTGATCACGAATACATGTAGCTCTTTTCAAAATTTCAATTAGATCAAAAGTTATTGCAATAAAAAGTTTTCACATTTTATGGATATTTGGCAGGGGAGACGTCATGAACAGGGAAAAAATTTCTAACTCCTATTCCAACCAAACTCAATTTTCTCATGTAAAGTCCGACGCTGATCACGAATACATGTAGCTCTTTTTAAAATTTCAATTAGATCAAAAGTTATTGCAATAAAAATTTTCACATTTTATGGATATTTGGCAGGGGAGACGTCATGAACAGGGAAAAAATTTCTAACTCCTATTCCAACCAACTCAATTTTCTCATGTAAAGTCCGACGCTGATCACGAATACATGTAGCTCTTTTCAAAATTTCAATTAGATCAAAAGTTATTGCAATAAAAAGTTTTCACATTTTATGGATATTTGGCAGGGGAGACGTCATGAACAGGGAAAAAATTTCTAACTCCTATTCCAACCAAACTCAATTTTCTCATGTAAAGTCCGACGCTGATCACGAATACATGTAGCTCTTTTCAAAATTTCAATTAGATCAAAAGTTATTGCAATAAAAATTTTCACATTTTATGGATATTTGGCAGGGGAGACGTCATGAACAGGGAAAAAATTTCTAACTCCTATTCCAACCAAACTCAATTTTCTCATGTAAAGTCCGACGCTGATCACGAATACATGTAGCTCTTTTCAAAATTTCAATTAGATCAAAAGTTATTGCAATAAAAAGTTTTCACATTTTATGGATATTTGGCAGGGGAGACGTCATGAACAGGGAAAAAATTTCTAACTCCTATTCCAACCAAACTCAATTTTCTCATGTAAAGTCCGACGCTGATCACGAATACATGTAGCTCTTTTCAAAATTTCAATTAGATCAAAAGTTATTGCAATAAAAAGTTTTCACATTTTATGGATATTTGGCAGGGGAGACGTCATGAACAGGGAAAAAATTTCTAACTCCTATTCCAACCAAACTCAATTTTCTCATGTAAAGTCCGACGCTGATCACGAATACATGTAGCTCTTTTCAAAATTTCAATTAGATCAAAAGTTATTGCAATAAAAAGTTTTCACATTTTATGGATATTTGGCAGGGGAGACGTCATGAACAGGGAAAAAATTTCTAACTCCTATTCCAACCAAACTCAATTTTCTGATGTAAAGTCCGACGCTGATCACGAATACATGTAGCTCTTTTCAAAATTTCAATTAGATCAAAAGTTATTGCAATAAAAAGTTTTCACATTTTTTGGATATTTGGCAGGGGAGACGTCATGAACAGGGAAAAAATTTCTAACTCCTATTCCAACCAAACTCAATTTTCTCATGTAAAGTCCGACGCTGATCACGAATACATGTAGCTCTTTTCAAAATTTCAATTAGATCAAAAGTTATTGCAATAAAAATTTTCACATTTTATGGATATTTGGCAGGGGAGACGTCATGAACAGGGAAAAAATTTCTAACTCCTATTCCAACCAAACTCAATTTTCTCATGTAAAGTCCGACGCTGATCACGAATACATGTAGCTCTTTTCAAAATTTCAATTAGATCAAAAGTTATTGCAATAAAAAGTTTTCACATTTTATGGATATTTGGCAGGGGAGACGTCATGAACAGGGAAAAAATTTCTAACTCCTATTCCAACCAAACTCAATTTTCTCATGTAAAGTCCGACGCTGATCACGAATACATGTAGCTCTTTTCAAAATTTCAATTAGATCAAAAGTTATTGCAATAAAAAGTTTTCACATTTTATGGATATTTGGCAGGGGAGACGTCATGAACAGGGAAAAAATTTCTAACTCCTATTCCAACCAAACTCAATTTTCTGATGTAAATCCGACGCTGATCACGAATACATGTAGCTCTTTTCAAAATTTCAATTAGATCAAAAGTTATTGCAATAAAAATTTTCACATTTTATGGATATTTGGCAGGGGAGACGTCATGAACAGGGAAAAAATTTCTAACTCCTATTCCAACCAAACTCAATTTTCTCATGTAAAGTCCGACGCTGATCACGAATACATGTAGCTCTTTTCAAAATTTCAATTAGATCAAAAGTTATTGCAATAAAAAGTTTTCACATTTTATGGATATTTGGCAGGGGAGACGTCATGAACAGGGAAAAAATTTCTAACTCCTATTCCAACCAAACTCAATTTTCTCATGTAAAGTCCGACGCTGATCACGAATACATGTAGCTCTTTTCAAAATTTCAATTAGATCAAAAGTTATTGCAATAAAAAGTTTTCACATTTTATGGATATTTGGCAGGGGAGACGTCATGAACAGGGAAAAAATTTCTAACTCCTATTCCAACCAAACTCAATTTTCTCATGTAAAGTCCGACGCTGATCACGAATACATGTAGCTCTTTTCAAAATTTCAATTAGATCAAAAGTTATTGCAATAAAAATTTTCACATTTTATGGATATTTGGCAGGGGAGACGTCATGAACAGGGAAAAAATTTCTAACTCCTATTCCAACCAAACTCAATTTTCTATGTAAAGTCCGACGCTGATCACGAATACATGTAGCTCTTTTCAAAATTTCAATTAGATCAAAAGTTATTGCAATAAAAAGTTTTCACATTTTATGGATATTTGGCAGGGGAGACGTCATGAACAGGGAAAAAATTTCTAACTCCTATTCCAACCAAACTCAATTTTCTGATGTAAAGTCCGACGCTGATCACGAATACATGTAGCTCTTTTCAAAATTTCAATTAGATCAAAAGTTATTGCAATAAAAAGTTTTCACATTTTATGGATATTTGGCAGGGAGACGTCATGAACAGGGAAAAAATTTCTAACTCCTATTCCAACCAAACTCAATTTTCTCATGTAAAGTCCGACGCTGATCACGAATACATGTAGCTCTTTTCAAAATTTCAATTAGATCAAAAGTTATTGCAATAAAAAGTTTTCACATTTTATGGATATTTGGCAGGGGAGACGTCATGAACAGGGAAAAAATTTCTAACTCCTATTCCAACCAAACTCAATTTTCTCATGTAAAGTCCGACGCTGATCACGAATACATGTAGCTCTTTTCAAAATTTCAATTAGATCAAAAGTTATTGCAATAAAAAGTTTTCACATTTTATGGATATTTGGCAGGGGAGACGTCATGAACAGGGAAAAAATTTCTAACTCCTATTCCAACCAAACTCAATTTTCTCATGTAAAGTCCGACGCTGATCACGAATACATGTAGCTCTTTTCAAAATTTCAATTAGATCAAAAGTTATTGCAATAAAAAGTTTTCACATTTTATGGATATTTGGCAGGGGAGACGTCATGAACAGGGAAAAAATTTCTAACTCCTATTCCAACCAAACTCAATTTTCTATGTAAAGTCCGACGCTGATCACGAATACATGTAGCTCTTTTCAAAATTTCAATTAGATCAAAAGTTATTGCAATAAAAAGTTTTCACATTTTATGGATATTTGGCAGGGGAGACGTCATGAACAGGGAAAAAATTTCTAACTCCTATTCCAACCAAACTCAATTTTCTCATGTAAAGTCCGACGCTGATCACGAATACATGTAGCTCTTTTCAAAATTTCAATTAGATCAAAAGTTATTGCAATAAAAAGTTTTCACATTTTATGGATATTTGGCAGGGGAGACGTCATGAACAGGGAAAAAATTTCTAACTCCTATTCCAACCAAACTCAATTTTCTGATGTAAAGTCCGACGCTGATCACGAATACATGTAGCTCTTTTCAAAATTTCAATTAGATCAAAAGTTATTGCAATAAAAAGTTTTCACATTTTATGGATATTTGGCAGGGGAGACGTCATGAACAGGGAAAAAATTTCTAACTCCTATTCCAACCAAACTCAATTTTCTCATGTAAAGTCCGACGCTGATCACGAATACATGTAGCTCTTTTCAAAATTTCAATTAGATCAAAAGTTATTGCAATAAAAAGTTTTCACATTTTATGGATATTTGGCAGGGGAGACGTCATGAACAGGGAAAAAATTTCTAACTCCTATTCCAACCAAACTCAATTTTCTCATGTAAAGTCCGACGCTGATCACGAATACATGTAGCTCTTTTCAAAATTTCAATTAGATCAAAAGTTATTGCAATAAAAATTTTCACATTTTATGGATATTTGGCAGGGGAGACGTCATGAACAGGGAAAAAATTTCTAACTCCTATTCCAACCAAACTCAATTTTCTCATGTAAAGTCCGACGCTGATCACGAATACATGTAGCTCTTTTCAAAATTTCAATTAGATCAAAAGTTATTGCAATAAAAAGTTTTCACATTTTATGGATATTTGGCAGGGGAGACGTCATGAACAGGGAAAAAATTTCTAACTCCTATTCCAACCAAACTCAATTTTCTGATGTAAAGTCCGACGCTGATCACGAATACATGTAGCTCTTTTCAAAATTTCAATTAGATCAAAAGTTATTGCAATAAAAAGTTTTCACATTTTATGGATATTTGGCAGGGGAGACGTCATGAACAGGGAAAAAATTTCTAACTCCTATTCCAACCAAACTCAATTTTCTCATGTAAAGTCCGACGCTGATCACGAATACATGTAGCTCTTTTCAAAATTTCAATTAGATCAAAAGTTATTGCAATAAAAAGTTTTCACATTTTATGGATATTTGGCAGGGGAGACGTCATGAACAGGGAAAAAATTTCTAACTCCTATTCCAACCAAACTCAATTTTCTCATGTAAAGTCCGACGCTGATCACGAATACATGTAGCTCTTTTCAAAATTTCAATTAGATCAAAAGTTATTGCAATAAAAAGTTTTCACATTTTATGGATATTTGGCAGGGGAGACGTCATGAACAGGGAAAAAATTTCTAACTCCTATTCCAACCAAACTCAATTTTCTCATGTAAAGTCCGACGCTGATCACGAATACATGTAGCTCTTTTCAAAATTTCAATTAGATCAAAAGTTATTGCAATAAAAAGTTTTCACATTTTATGGATATTTGGCAGGGGAGACGTCATGAACAGGGAAAAAATTTCTAACTCCTATTCCAACCAAACTCAATTTTCTCATGTAAAGTCCGACGCTGATCACGAATACATGTAGCTCTTTTCAAAATTTCAATTAGATCAAAAGTTATTGCAATAAAAAGTTTTCACATTTTATGGATATTTGGCAGGGGAGACGTCATGAACAGGGAAAAAATTTCTAACTCCTATTCCAACCAAACTCAATTTTCTCATGTAAAGTCCGACGCTGATCACGAATACATGTAGCTCTTTTCAAAATTTCAATTAGATCAAAAGTTATTGCAATAAAAAGTTTTCACATTTTATGGATATTTGGCAGGGGAGACGTCATGAACAGGGAAAAAATTTCTAACTCCTATTCCAACCAAACTCAATTTTCTCATGTAAAGTCCGACGCTGATCACGAATACATGTAGCTCTTTTCAAAATTTCAATTAGATCAAAAGTTATTGCAATAAAAAGTTTTCACATTTTATGGATATTTGGCAGGGAGACGTCATGAACAGGGAAAAAATTTCTAACTCCTATTCCAACCAAACTCAATTTTCTCATGTAAAGTCCGACGCTGATCACGAATACATGTAGCTCTTTTCAAAATTTCAATTAGATCAAAAGTTATTGCAATAAAAAGTTTTCACATTTTATGGATATTTGGCAGGGGAGACGTCATGAACAGGGAAAAAATTTCTAACTCCTATTCCAACCAAACTCAATTTTCTCATGTAAAGTCCGACGCTGATCACGAATACATGTAGCTCTTTTCAAAATTTCAATTAGATCAAAAGTTATTGCAATAAAAAGTTTTCACATTTTATGGATATTTGGCAGGGGAGACGTCATGAACAGGGAAAAAATTTCTAACTCCTATTCCAACCAAACTCAATTTTCTCATGTAAAGTCCGACGCTGATCACGAATACATGTAGCTCTTTTCAAAATTTCAATTAGATCAAAAGTTATTGCAATAAAAAGTTTTCACATTTTATGGATATTTGGCAGGGGAGACGTCATGAACAGGGAAAAAATTTCTAACTCCTATTCCAACCAAACTCAATTTTCTCATGTAAAGTCCGACGCTGATCACGAATACATGTAGCTCTTTTCAAAATTTCAATTAGATCAAAAGTTATTGCAATAAAAAGTTTTCACATTTTATGGATATTTGGCAGGGGAGACGTCATGAACAGGGAAAAAATTTCTAACTCCTATTCCAACCAAACTCAATTTTCTCATGTAAAGTCCGACGCTGATCACGAATACATGTAGCTCTTTTCAAAATTTCAATTAGATCAAAAGTTATTGCAATAAAAAGTTTTCACATTTTATGGATATTTGGCAGGGGAGACGTCATGAACAGGGAAAAAATTTCTAACTCCTATTCCAACCAAACTCAATTTTCTCATGTAAAGTCCGACGCTGATCACGAATACATGTAGCTCTTTTCAAAATTTCAATTAGATCAAAAGTTATTGCAATAAAAAGTTTTCACATTTTATGGATATTTGGCAGGGAGACGTCATGAACAGGGAAAAAATTTCTAACTCCTATTCCAACCAAACTCAATTTTCTCATGTAAAGTCCGACGCTGATCACGAATACATGTAGCTCTTTTCAAAATTTCAATTAGATCAAAAGTTATTGCAATAAAAAGTTTTCACATTTTATGGATATTTGGCAGGGGAGACGTCATGAACAGGGAAAAAATTTCTAACTCCTATTCCAACCAAACTCAATTTTCTCATGTAAAGTCCGACGCTGATCACGAATACATGTAGCTCTTTTCAAAATTTCAATTAGATCAAAAGTTATTGCAATAAAAAGTTTTCACATTTTATGGATATTTGGCAGGGGAGACGTCATGAACAGGGAAAAAATTTCTAACTCCTATTCCAACCAAACTCAATTTTCTGATGTAAAGTCCGACGCTGATCACGAATACATGTAGCTCTTTTCAAAATTTCAATTAGATCAAAAGTTATTGCAATAAAAAGTTTTCACATTTTATGGATATTTGGCAGGGGAGACGTCATGAACAGGGAAAAAATTTCTAACTCCTATTCCAACCAAACTCAATTTTCTCATGTAAAGTCCGACGCTGATCACGAATACATGTAGCTCTTTTCAAAATTTCAATTAGATCAAAAGTTATTGCAATAAAAAGTTTTCACATTTTATGGATATTTGGCAGGGGAGACGTCATGAACAGGGAAAAAATTTCTAACTCCTATTCCAACCAAACTCAATTTTCTCATGTAAAGTCCGACGCTGATCACGAATACATGTAGCTCTTTTCAAAATTTCAATTAGATCAAAAGTTATTGCAATAAAAAGTTTTCACATTTTATGGATATTTGGCAGGGGAGACGTCATGAACAGGGAAAAAATTTCTAACTCCTATTCCAACCAAACTCAATTTTCTGATGTAAAGTCCGACGCTGATCACGAATACATGTAGCTCTTTTCAAAATTTCAATTAGATCAAAAGTTATTGCAATAAAAAGTTTTCACATTTTATGGATATTTGGCAGGGGAGACGTCATGAACAGGGAAAAAATTTCTAACTCCTATTCCAACCAAACTCAATTTTCTCATGTAAAGTCCGACGCTGATCACGAATACATGTAGCTCTTTTCAAAATTTCAATTAGATCAAAAGTTATTGCAATAAAAAGTTTTCACATTTTATGGATATTTGGCAGGGGAGACGTCATGAACAGGGAAAAAATTTCTAACTCCTATTCCAACCAAACTCAATTTTCTCATGTAAAGTCCGACGCTGATCACGAATACATGTAGCTCTTTTCAAAATTTCAATTAGATCAAAAGTTATTGCAATAAAAAGTTTTCACATTTTATGGATATTTGGCAGGGAGACGTCATGAACAGGGAAAAAATTTCTAACTCCTATTCCAACCAAACTCAATTTTCTCATGTAAAGTCCGACGCTGATCACGAATACATGTAGCTCTTTTCAAAATTTCAATTAGATCAAAAGTTATTGCAATAAAAAGTTTTCACATTTTATGGATATTTGGCAGGGGAGACGTCATGAACAGGGAAAAAATTTCTAACTCCTATTCCAACCAAACTCAATTTTCTCATGTAAAGTCCGACGCTGATCACGAATACATGTAGCTCTTTTCAAAATTTCAATTAGATCAAAAGTTATTGCAATAAAAAGTTTTCACATTTTATGGATATTTGGCAGGGGAGACGTCATGAACAGGGAAAAAATTTCTAACTCCTATTCCAACCAAACTCAATTTTCTCATGTAAAGTCCGACGCTGATCACGAATACATGTAGCTCTTTTCAAAATTTCAATTAGATCAAAAGTTATTGCAATAAAAAGTTTTCACATTTTATGGATATTTGGCAGGGAGACGTCATGAACAGGGAAAAAATTTCTAACTCCTATTCCAACCAAACTCAATTTTCTCATGTAAAGTCCGACGCTGATCACGAATACATGTAGCTCTTTTCAAAATTTCAATTAGATCAAAAGTTATTGCAATAAAAAGTTTTCACATTTTATGGATATTTGGCAGGGGAGACGTCATGAACAGGGAAAAAATTTCTAACTCCTATTCCAACCAAACTCAATTTTCTCATGTAAAGTCCGACGCTGATCACGAATACATGTAGCTCTTTTCAAAATTTCAATTAGATCAAAAGTTATTGCAATAAAAATTTTCACATTTTATGGATATTTGGCAGGGGAGACGTCATGAACAGGGAAAAAATTTCTAACTCCTATTCCAACCAAACTCAATTTTCTCATGTAAAGTCCGACGCTGATCACGAATACATGTAGCTCTTTTCAAAATTTCAATTAGATCAAAAGTTATTGCAATAAAAAGTTTTCACATTTTATGGATATTTGGCAGGGAGACGTCATGAACAGGGAAAAAATTTCTAACTCCTATTCCAACCAAACTCAATTTTCTCATGTAAAGTCCGACGCTGATCACGAATACATGTAGCTCTTTTCAAAATTTCAATTAGATCAAAAGTTATTGCAATAAAAAGTTTTCACATTTTATGGATATTTGGCAGGGGAGACGTCATGAACAGGGAAAAAATTTCTAACTCCTATTCCAACCAAACTCAATTTTCTCATGTAAAGTCCGACGCTGATCACGAATACATGTAGCTCTTTTCAAAATTTCAATTAGATCAAAAGTTATTGCAATAAAAAGTTTTCACATTTTATGGATATTTGGCAGGGGAGACGTCATGAACAGGGAAAAAATTTCTAACTCCTATTCCAACCAAACTCAATTTTCTCATGTAAAGTCCGACGCTGATCACGAATACATGTAGCTCTTTTCAAAATTTCAATTAGATCAAAAGTTATTGCAATAAAAAGTTTTCACATTTTATGGATATTTGGCAGGGAGACGTCATGAACAGGGAAAAAATTTCTAACTCCTATTCCAACCAAACTCAATTTTCTCATGTAAAGTCCGACGCTGATCACGAATACATGTAGCTCTTTTCAAAATTTCAATTAGATCAAAAGTTATTGCAATAAAAAGTTTTCACATTTTATGGATATTTGGCAGGGGAGACGTCATGAACAGGGAAAAAATTTCTAACTCCTATTCCAACCAAACTCAATTTTCTCATGTAAAGTCCGACGCTGATCACGAATACATGTAGCTCTTTTCAAAATTTCAATTAGATCAAAAGTTATTGCAATAAAAAGTTTTCACATTTTATGGATATTTGGCAGGGGAGACGTCATGAACAGGGAAAAAATTTCTAACTCCTATTCCAACCAAACTCAATTTTCTCATGTAAAGTCCGACGCTGATCACGAATACATGTAGCTCTTTTCAAAATTTCAATTAGATCAAAAGTTATTGCAATAAAAAGTTTTCACATTTTATGGATATTTGGCAGGGGAGACGTCATGAACAGGGAAAAAATTTCTAACTCCTATTCCAACCAAACTCAATTTTCTGATGTAAAGTCCGACGCTGATCACGAATACATGTAGCTCTTTTCAAAATTTCAATTAGATCAAAAGTTATTGCAATAAAAAGTTTTCACATTTTATGGATATTTGGCAGGGGAGACGTCATGAACAGGGAAAAAATTTCTAACTCCTATTCCAACCAAACTCAATTTTCTCATGTAAAGTCCGACGCTGATCACGAATACATGTAGCTCTTTTCAAAATTTCAATTAGATCAAAAGTTATTGCAATAAAAAGTTTTCACATTTTATGGATATTTGGCAGGGGAGACGTCATGAACAGGGAAAAAATTTCTAACTCCTATTCCAACCAAACTCAATTTTCTCATGTAAAGTCCGACGCTGATCACGAATACATGTAGCTCTTTTCAAAATTTCAATTAGATCAAAAGTTATTGCAATAAAAAGTTTTCACATTTTATGGATATTTGGCAGGGGAGACGTCATGAACAGGGAAAAAATTTCTAACTCCTATTCCAACCAAACTCAATTTTCTCATGTAAAGTCCGACGCTGATCACGAATACATGTAGCTCTTTTCAAAATTTCAATTAGATCAAAAGTTATTGCAATAAAAAGTTTTCACATTTTATGGATATTTGGCAGGGGAGACGTCATGAACAGGGAAAAAATTTCTAACTCCTATTCCAACCAAACTCAATTTTCTCATGTAAAGTCCGACGCTGATCACGAATACATGTAGCTCTTTTCAAAATTTCAATTAGATCAAAAGTTATTGCAATAAAAAGTTTTCACATTTTATGGATATTTGGCAGGGGAGACGTCATGAACAGGGAAAAAATTTCTAACTCCTATTCCAACCAAACTCAATTTTCTCATGTAAAGTCCGACGCTGATCACGAATACATGTAGCTCTTTTCAAAATTTCAATTAGATCAAAAGTTATTGCAATAAAAAGTTTTCACATTTTATGGATATTTGGCAGGGGAGACGTCATGAACAGGGAAAAAATTTCTAACTCCTATTCCAACCAAACTCAATTTTCTCATGTAAAGTCCGACGCTGATCACGAATACATGTAGCTCTTTTCAAAATTTCAATTAGATCAAAAGTTATTGCAATAAAAAGTTTTCACATTTTATGGATATTTGGCAGGGGAGACGTCATGAACAGGGAAAAAATTTCTAACTCCTATTCCAACCAAACTCAATTTTCTGATGTAAAGTCCGACGCTGATCACGAATACATGTAGCTCTTTTCAAAATTTCAATTAGATCAAAAGTTATTGCAATAAAAAGTTTTCACATTTTATGGATATTTGGCAGGGGAGACGTCATGAACAGGGAAAAAATTTCTAACTCCTATTCCAACCAAACTCAATTTTCTCATGTAAAGTCCGACGCTGATCACGAATACATGTAGCTCTTTTCAAAATTTCAATTAGATCAAAAGTTATTGCAATAAAAAGTTTTCACATTTTATGGATATTTGGCAGGGGAGACGTCATGAACAGGGAAAAAATTTCTAACTCCTATTCCAACCAAACTCAATTTTCTCATGTAAAGTCCGACGCTGATCACGAATACATGTAGCTCTTTTCAAAATTTCAATTAGATCAAAAGTTATTGCAATAAAAAGTTTTCACATTTTATGGATATTTGGCAGGGGAGACGTCATGAACAGGGAAAAAATTTCTAACTCCTATTCCAACCAAACTCAATTTTCTCATGTAAAGTCCGACGCTGATCACGAATACATGTAGCTCTTTTCAAAATTTCAATTAGATCAAAAGTTATTGCAATAAAAAGTTTTCACATTTTATGGATATTTGGCAGGGGAGACGTCATGAACAGGGAAAAAATTTCTAACTCCTATTCCAACCAAACTCAATTTTCTCATGTAAAGTCCGACGCTGATCACGAATACATGTAGCTCTTTTCAAAATTTCAATTAGATCAAAAGTTATTGCAATAAAAAGTTTTCACATTTTATGGATATTTGGCAGGGGAGACGTCATGAACAGGGAAAAAATTTCTAACTCCTATTCCAACCAAACTCAATTTTCTCATGTAAAGTCCGACGCTGATCACGAATACATGTAGCTCTTTTCAAAATTTCAATTAGATCAAAAGTTATTGCAATAAAAAGTTTTCACATTTTATGGATATTTGGCAGGGGAGACGTCATGAACAGGGAAAAAATTTCTAACTCCTATTCCAACCAAACTCAATTTTCTCATGTAAAGTCCGACGCTGATCACGAATACATGTAGCTCTTTTCAAAATTTCAATTAGATCAAAAGTTATTGCAATAAAAAGTTTTCACATTTTATGGATATTTGGCAGGGGAGACGTCATGAACAGGGAAAAAATTTCTAACTCCTATTCCAACCAAACTCAATTTTCTCATGTAAAGTCCGACGCTGATCACGAATACATGTAGCTCTTTTCAAAATTTCAATTAGATCAAAAGTTATTGCAATAAAAAGTTTTCACATTTTATGGATATTTGGCAGGGGAGACGTCATGAACAGGGAAAAAATTTCTAACTCCTATTCCAACCAAACTCAATTTTCTCATGTAAAGTCCGACGCTGATCACGAATACATGTAGCTCTTTTCAAAATTTCAATTAGATCAAAAGTTATTGCAATAAAAAGTTTTCACATTTTATGGATATTTGGCAGGGGAGACGTCATGAACAGGGAAAAAATTTCTAACTCCTATTCCAACCAAACTCAATTTTCTCATGTAAAGTCCGACGCTGATCACGAATACATGTAGCTCTTTTCAAAATTTCAATTAGATCAAAAGTTATTGCAATAAAAAGTTTTCACATTTTATGGATATTTGGCAGGGGAGACGTCATGAACAGGGAAAAAATTTCTAACTCCTATTCCAACCAAACTCAATTTTCTCATGTAAAGTCCGACGCTGATCACGAATACATGTAGCTCTTTTCAAAATTTCAATTAGATCAAAAGTTATTGCAATAAAAAGTTTTCACATTTTATGGATATTTGGCAGGGGAGACGTCATGAACAGGGAAAAAATTTCTAACTCCTATTCCAACCAAACTCAATTTTCTGATGTAAAGTCCGACGCTGATCACGAATACATGTAGCTCTTTTCAAAATTTCAATTAGATCAAAAGTTATTGCAATAAAAAGTTTTCACATTTTATGGATATTTGGCAGGGGAGACGTCATGAACAGGGAAAAAATTTCTAACTCCTATTCCAACCAAACTCAATTTTCTCATGTAAAGTCCGACGCTGATCACGAATACATGTAGCTCTTTTCAAAATTTCAATTAGATCAAAAGTTATTGCAATAAAAAGTTTTCACATTTTATGGATATTTGGCAGGGGAGACGTCATGAACAGGGAAAAAATTTCTAACTCCTATTCCAACCAAACTCAATTTTCTCATGTAAAGTCCGACGCTGATCACGAATACATGTAGCTCTTTTCAAAATTTCAATTAGATCAAAAGTTATTGCAATAAAAAGTTTTCACATTTTATGGATATTTGGCAGGGAGACGTCATGAACAGGGAAAAAATTTCTAACTCCTATTCCAACCAAACTCAATTTTCTCATGTAAAGTCCGACGCTGATCACGAATACATGTAGCTCTTTTCAAAATTTCAATTAGATCAAAAGTTATTGCAATAAAAATTTTCACATTTTATGGATATTTGGCAGGGGAGACGTCATGAACAGGGAAAAAATTTCTAACTCCTATTCCAACCAAACTCAATTTTCTCATGTAAAGTCCGACGCTGATCACGAATACATGTAGCTCTTTTCAAAATTTCAATTAGATCAAAAGTTATTGCAATAAAAAGTTTTCACATTTTATGGATATTTGGCAGGGAGACGTCATGAACAGGGAAAAAATTTCTAACTCCTATTCCAACCAAACTCAATTTTCTCATGTAAAGTCCGACGCTGATCACGAATACATGTAGCTCTTTTCAAAATTTCAATTAGATCAAAAGTTATTGCAATAAAAAGTTTTCACATTTTATGGATATTTGGCAGGGAGACGTCATGAACAGGGAAAAAATTTCTAACTCCTATTCCAACCAAACTCAATTTTCTCATGTAAAGTCCGACGCTGATCACGAATACATGTAGCTCTTTTCAAAATTTCAATTAGATCAAAAGTTATTGCAATAAAAAGTTTTCACATTTTATGGATATTTGGCAGGGAGACGTCATGAACAGGGAAAAAATTTCTAACTCCTATTCCAACCAAACTCAATTTTCTCATGTAAAGTCCGACGCTGATCACGAATACATGTAGCTCTTTTCAAAATTTCAATTAGATCAAAAGTTATTGCAATAAAAAGTTTTCACATTTTATGGATATTTGGCAGGGGAGACGTCATGAACAGGGAAAAAATTTCTAACTCCTATTCCAACCAAACTCAATTTTCTCATGTAAAGTCCGACGCTGATCACGAATACATGTAGCTCTTTTCAAAATTTCAATTAGATCAAAAGTTATTGCAATAAAAAGTTTTCACATTTTATGGATATTTGGCAGGGAGACGTCATGAACAGGGAAAAAATTTCTAACTCCTATTCCAACCAAACTCAATTTTCTCATGTAAAGTCCGACGCTGATCACGAATACATGTAGCTCTTTTCAAAATTTCAATTAGATCAAAAGTTATTGCAATAAAAAGTTTTCACATTTTATGGATATTTGGCAGGGGAGACGTCATGAACAGGGAAAAAATTTCTAACTCCTATTCCAACCAAACTCAATTTTCTCATGTAAAGTCCGACGCTGATCACGAATACATGTAGCTCTTTTCAAAATTTCAATTAGATCAAAAGTTATTGCAATAAAAAGTTTTCACATTTTATGGATATTTGGCAGGGAGACGTCATGAACAGGGAAAAAATTTCTAACTCCTATTCCAACCAAACTCAATTTTCTCATGTAAAGTCCGACGCTGATCACGAATACATGTAGCTCTTTTCAAAATTTCAATTAGATCAAAAGTTATTGCAATAAAAAGTTTTCACATTTTATGGATATTTGGCAGGGGAGACGTCATGAACAGGGAAAAAATTTCTAACTCCTATTCCAACCAAACTCAATTTTCTCATGTAAAGTCCGACGCTGATCACGAATACATGTAGCTCTTTTCAAAATTTCAATTAGATCAAAAGTTATTGCAATAAAAAGTTTTCACATTTTATGGATATTTGGCAGGGAGACGTCATGAACAGGGAAAAAATTTCTAACTCCTATTCCAACCAAACTCAATTTTCTCATGTAAAGTCCGACGCTGATCACGAATACATGTAGCTCTTTTCAAAATTTCAATTAGATCAAAAGTTATTGCAATAAAAATTTTCACATTTTATGGATATTTGGCAGGGAGACGTCATGAACAGGGAAAAAATTTCTAACTCCTATTCCAACCAAACTCAATTTTCTCATGTAAAGTCCGACGCTGATCACGAATACATGTAGCTCTTTTCAAAATTTCAATTAGATCAAAAGTTATTGCAATAAAAAGTTTTCACATTTTATGGATATTTGGCAGGGGAGACGTCATGAACAGGGAAAAAATTTCTAACTCCTATTCCAACCAAACTCAATTTTCTGATGTAAAGTCCGACGCTGATCACGAATACATGTAGCTCTTTTCAAAATTTCAATTAGATCAAAAGTTATTGCAATAAAAAGTTTTCACATTTTATGGATATTTGGCAGGGGAGACGTCATGAACAGGGAAAAAATTTCTAACTCCTATTCCAACCAAACTCAATTTTCTCATGTAAAGTCCGACGCTGATCACGAATACATGTAGCTCTTTTCAAAATTTCAATTAGATCAAAAGTTATTGCAATAAAAAGTTTTCACATTTTATGGATATTTGGCAGGGGAGACGTCATGAACAGGGAAAAAATTTCTAACTCCTATTCCAACCAAACTCAATTTTCTCATGTAAAGTCCGACGCTGATCACGAATACATGTAGCTCTTTTCAAAATTTCAATTAGATCAAAAGTTATTGCAATAAAAAGTTTTCACATTTTATGGATATTTGGCAGGGAGACGTCATGAACAGGGAAAAAATTTCTAACTCCTATTCCAACCAAACTCAATTTTCTCATGTAAAGTCCGACGCTGATCACGAATACATGTAGCTCTTTTCAAAATTTCAATTAGATCAAAAGTTATTGCAATAAAAAGTTTTCACATTTTATGGATATTTGGCAGGGGAGACGTCATGAACAGGGAAAAAATTTCTAACTCCTATTCCAACCAAACTCAATTTTCTCATGTAAAGTCCGACGCTGATCACGAATACATGTAGCTCTTTTCAAAATTTCAATTAGATCAAAAGTTATTGCAATAAAAAGTTTTCACATTTTATGGATATTTGGCAGGGAGACGTCATGAACAGGGAAAAAATTTCTAACTCCTATTCCAACCAAACTCAATTTTCTCATGTAAAGTCCGACGCTGATCACGAATACATGTAGCTCTTTTCAAAATTTCAATTAGATCAAAAGTTATTGCAATAAAAAGTTTTCACATTTTATGGATATTTGGCAGGGAGACGTCATGAACAGGGAAAAAATTTCTAACTCCTATTCCAACCAAACTCAATTTTCTCATGTAAAGTCCGACGCTGATCACGAATACATGTAGCTCTTTTCAAAATTTCAATTAGATCAAAAGTTATTGCAATAAAAAGTTTTCACATTTTATGGATATTTGGCAGGGAGACGTCATGAACAGGGAAAAAATTTCTAACTCCTATTCCAACCAAACTCAATTTTCTCATGTAAAGTCCGACGCTGATCACGAATACATGTAGCTCTTTTCAAAATTTCAATTAGATCAAAAGTTATTGCAATAAAAAGTTTTCACATTTTATGGATATTTGGCAGGGAGACGTCATGAACAGGGAAAAAATTTCTAACTCCTATTCCAACCAAACTCAATTTTCTCATGTAAAGTCCGACGCTGATCACGAATACATGTAGCTCTTTTCAAAATTTCAATTAGATCAAAAGTTATTGCAATAAAAAGTTTTCACATTTTATGGATATTTGTCAGGGGAGACGTCATGAACAGGGAAAAAATTTCTAACTCCTATTCCAACCAAACTCAATTTTCTCATGTAAAGTCCGACGCTGATCACGAATACATGTAGCTCTTTTCAAAATTTCAATTAGATCAAAAGTTATTGCAATAAAAAGTTTTCACATTTTATGGATATTTGGCAGGGAGACGTCATGAACAGGGAAAAAATTTCTAACTCCTATTCCAACCAAACTCAATTTTCTCATGTAAAGTCCGACGCTGATCACGAATACATGTAGCTCTTTTCAAAATTTCAATTAGATCAAAAGTTATTGCAATAAAAAGTTTTCACATTTTATGGATATTTGGCAGGGAGACGTCATGAACAGGGAAAAAATTTCTAACTCCTATTCCAACCAAACTCCATTTTCTCATGTAAAGTCCGACGCTGATCACGAATACATGTAGCTCTTTTCAAAATTTCAATTAGATCAAAAGTTATTGCAATAAAAAGTTTTCACATTTTATGGATATTTGGCAGGGAGACGTCATGAACAGGGAAAAAATTTCTAACTCCTATTCCAACCAAACTCAATTTTCTCATGTAAAGTCCGACGCTGATCACGAATACATGTAGCTCTTTTCAAAATTTCAATTAGATCAAAAGTTATTGCAATAAAAAGTTTTCACATTTTATGGATATTTGGCAGGGAGACGTCATGAACAGGGAAAAAATTTCTAACTCCTATTCCAACCAAACTCAATTTTCTCATGTAAAGTCCGACGCTGATCACGAATACATGTAGCTCTTTTCAAAATTTCAATTAGATCAAAAGTTATTGCAATAAAAAGTTTTCACATTTTATGGATATTTGGCAGGGAGACGTCATGAACAGGGAAAAAATTTCTAACTCCTATTCCAACCAAACTCAATTTTCTCATGTAAAGTCCGACGCTGATCACGAATACATGTAGCTCTTTTCAAAATTTCAATTAGATCAAAAGTTATTGCAATAAAAAGTTTTCACATTTTATGGATATTTGGCAGGGGAGACGTCATGAACAGGGAAAAAATTTCTAACTCCTATTCCAACCAAACTCAATTTTCTCATGTAAAGTCCGACGCTGATCACGAATACATGTAGCTCTTTTCAAAATTTCAATTAGATCAAAAGTTATTGCAATAAAAAGTTTTCACATTTTATGGATATTTGGCAGGGAGACGTCATGAACAGGGAAAAAATTTCTAACTCCTATTCCAACCAAACTCAATTTTCTCATGTAAAGTCCGACGCTGATCACGAATACATGTAGCTCTTTTCAAAATTTCAATTAGATCAAAAGTTATTGCAATAAAAAGTTTTCACATTTTATGGATATTTGGCAGGGAGACGTCATGAACAGGGAAAAAATTTCTAACTCCTATTCCAACCAAACTCAATTTTCTCATGTAAAGTCCGACGCTGATCACGAATACATGTAGCTCTTTTCAAAATTTCAATTAGATCAAAAGTTATTGCAATAAAAAGTTTTCACATTTTATGGATATTTGGCAGGGAGACGTCATGAACAGGGAAAAAATTTCTAACTCCTATTCCAACCAAACTCAATTTTCTCATGTAAAGTCCGACGCTGATCACGAATACATGTAGCTCTTTTCAAAATTTCAATTAGATCAAAAGTTATTGCAATAAAAAGTTTTCACATTTTATGGATATTTGGCAGGGAGACGTCATGAACAGGGAAAAAATTTCTAACTCCTATTCCAACCAAACTCAATTTTCTCATGTAAAGTCCGACGCTGATCACGAATACATGTAGCTCTTTTCAAAATTTCAATTAGATCAAAAGTTATTGCAATAAAAAGTTTTCACATTTTATGGATATTTGGCAGGGAGACGTCATGAACAGGGAAAAAATTTCTAACTCCTATTCCAACCAAACTCAATTTTCTCATGTAAAGTCCGACGCTGATCACGAATACATGTAGCTCTTTTCAAAATTTCAATTAGATCAAAAGTTATTGCAATAAAAAGTTTTCACATTTTATGGATATTTGGCAGGGAGACGTCATGAACAGGGAAAAAATTTCTAACTCCTATTCCAACCAAACTCAATTTTCTCATGTAAAGTCCGACGCTGATCACGAATACATGTAGCTCTTTTCAAAATTTCAATTAGATCAAAAGTTATTGCAATAAAAAGTTTTCACATTTTATGGATATTTGGCAGGGAGACGTCATGAACAGGGAAAAAATTTCTAACTCCTATTCCAACCAAACTCAATTTTCTCATGTAAAGTCCGACGCTGATCACGAATACATGTAGCTCTTTTCAAAATTTCAATTAGATCAAAAGTTATTGCAATAAAAAGTTTTCACATTTTATGGATATTTGGCAGGGAGACGTCATGAACAGGGAAAAAATTTCTAACTCCTATTCCAACCAAACTCAATTTTCTCATGTAAAGTCCGACGCTGATCACGAATACATGTAGCTCTTTTCAAAATTTCAATTAGATCAAAAGTTATTGCAATAAAAAGTTTTCACATTTTATGGATATTTGGCAGGGAGACGTCATGAACAGGGAAAAAATTTCTAACTCCTATTCCAACCAAACTCAATTTTCTCATGTAAAGTCCGACGCTGATCACGAATACATGTAGCTCTTTTCAAAATTTCAATTAGATCAAAAGTTATTGCAATAAAAAGTTTTCACATTTTATGGATATTTGGCAGGGAGACGTCATGAACAGGGAAAAAATTTCTAACTCCTATTCCAACCAAACTCAATTTTCTCATGTAAAGTCCGACGCTGATCACGAATACATGTAGCTCTTTTCAAAATTTCAATTAGATCAAAAGTTATTGCAATAAAAAGTTTTCACATTTTATGGATATTTGGCAGGGAGACGTCATGAACAGGGAAAAAATTTCTAACTCCTATTCCAACCAAACTCAATTTTCTCATGTAAAGTCCGACGCTGATCACGAATACATGTAGCTCTTTTCAAAATTTCAATTAGATCAAAAGTTATTGCAATAAAAAGTTTTCACATTTTATGGATATTTGGCAGGGAGACGTCATGAACAGGGAAAAAATTTCTAACTCCTATTCCAACCAAACTCAATTTTCTCATGTAAAGTCCGACGCTGATCACGAATACATGTAGCTCTTTTCAAAATTTCAATTAGATCAAAAGTTATTGCAATAAAAAGTTTTCACATTTTATGGATATTTGGCAGGGAGACGTCATGAACAGGGAAAAAATTTCTAACTCCTATTCCAACCAAACTCAATTTTCTCATGTAAAGTCCGACGCTGATCACGAATACATGTAGCTCTTTTCAAAATTTCAATTAGATCAAAAGTTATTGCAATAAAAAGTTTTCACATTTTATGGATATTTGGCAGGGAGACGTCATGAACAGGGAAAAAATTTCTAACTCCTATTCCAACCAAACTCAATTTTCTCATGTAAAGTCCGACGCTGATCACGAATACATGTAGCTCTTTTCAAAATTTCAATTAGATCAAAAGTTATTGCAATAAAAAGTTTTCACATTTTATGGATATTTGGCAGGGAGACGTCATGAACAGGGAAAAAATTTCTAACTCCTATTCCAACCAAACTCAATTTTCTCATGTAAAGTCCGACGCTGATCACGAATACATGTAGCTCTTTTCAAAATTTCAATTAGATCAAAAGTTATTGCAATAAAAATTTTCACATTTTATGGATATTTGGCAGGGAGACGTCATGAACAGGGAAAAAATTTCTAACTCCTATTCCAACCAAACTCAATTTTCTCATGTAAAGTCCGACGCTGATCACGAATACATGTAGCTCTTTTCAAAATTTCAATTAGATCAAAAGTTAT
>BMAO01019786.1:0-31171 GCA_019973975.1 Trichonephila clavata | reverse complement strand
TTAGGCAGAGACGTGGTTAGAAGCGATTTTGAGTGGTGATTTTCAAGTTAACTTTAGTTTGCTAGAAGCCGAGCCACTTATAGCTTTTTTTTTGAATGATGAACTCAAGCTCGAAATGAACACAAATCGAAATGTTTAAACAACTAACAGTGGTACTGTTATTGACGCTATTTTTCACCACACGGTTTTTTAAATACTTTGAAAGCACAAGTATATTTGTCATATTTTAGTTACCATAAATTATCATTACCGCTCTTCCCCAAATTGAACAAGAATAATTACTTTTGATAAAAAATTGCATTACTTTTGTGTTAATAAAATAAAATTTTCATTAAAGATATCATTATTCCATAGAAAATTATTTCCAATCATACTCGATTTCATTTTTTTTCAGGATTTAAGTTGCTATTGCCAATTTACGCACGATAACATGTCAGATGTTGCACATCGTATGCGACTACTGTAAGGCTCGTTTCTTTTTTTTATAAATTTTAATTCTTTGTTTTCATCTATTTTCTACCAGACTTTTTCTTCGACTTTTATTATTATTTTCTGTCTGACTCCGCAGATAGTTTTAAGGCAATATGGTACCATCTTCCCAATTTTTTTTATTTTCAATATTTGATATTTGGTTTTAATTGTATTTTATAAAGGTTAATATTTAATTATAATTCCATACAAAATTTTTTAAATTTGTTGCAAAATATTTTAAAAAGTTCAAAAAATTTAAATTTTACAAATATTTTTTAAATTTCTAAGGCTTTTTTAAATATGTTTCTTTTCTTTCAAAATTTTTTTCCCAAGTATCTTATAATATACTACATAAAACTGTGCATGGGTTTTTTTCTGTGCTGCTGCTCTTTAATTTTTTATTAATTTTTTTTATAGTTAAACTTCCAAAAATTCTCAAAAAAACATTAATTTTGATTTTGAAATTTTTTAGAAAAAGTACTAAGTATGTTAGAGCTAATTTCATGCACAGTTTGACAAAACATACATTTCAAAACATGTATAAAAATTTAAAACCCATACTTCAATTATCGAAAAAGCCTTAGGGTTTTGAATAATAGTATTTGTACAAAAACTCAAGATGGAGAAAAATGAGTTGGAAGTTTTCACTCCATGAATTGCAAAATATAATATTCATCGAACATTCTGAAACTTTTATGAAATGTTAATTAGCTTATTTAAAACTGCTTACCATAATAAATTGCACAAATGTAGAACAATTAAACAGTACGGCCATAATGAATATATAGAAGAAAACGAATGAAAGATCAATATTTCATAAAACTTTGTCTTCATAAATATAAAAAAAATAAATACACACTTCAGAGCTAATTTTATGCTCAGAGCTAATGCACAACATGCACAAAAGATGTTTTTGCCTTTATTTTATATTTCCATGATTTTAAAAGCCTTCGCATGTTAAATAATGTACACGAATGAAAGCAAAATCAAATAACAATTTATAGGTAAAATATATCAAAATCTAAGAACTGCATATGTGCATTTGTTTAAATAAATATCTTAAAATATTTTAATAATAAGTGTTTAATTTCACACCCATATGGGATTTATATATATCACCAAAAACAAATACATAAAAATGGGAGAGTTTTTCTATTCTTGCGAATTAGATTTTTAATTATCTGAGTTATCAAAATGAGATTTAGTATATGTGCTTTAGGAGAATCCGTTTTGAAGTTTTAATTTCTTTCATATAATATCATAAAAAGCCCGCACAACATTTAAATCTTGGCCAAATCTATTTGCTCTTCCAAATAAACAATTCACAAACTAGAATTTTTGCATAAATTGCCCAATTCTTTCTTGAAATGATTTGTTACTGCATATATAATATCAGTCTTATTTACGCGCGGTAGAAAAATAATTCTTTTTTTTTATCAGGTACTTTTCTAGCAGATAATCTGAAATGTGGGCGCGGTAGTTGCTGTTCAGCATCAAATATTGCTCCATAACTTGATAGTGTAATGACTTGAATCAGCTTATCAAAACAATTTATTACAGTGAAAATTAACTTGAATATTTTTACAATCGTTCCGAGATTAGGATCACAGTTAGTCTCTTTTACAGTAAAGTTCAGCTCGTCTCAAACATCCACTTTATCTTGAGAATCCCGTGAAGTCGACACCTTTTTATCGATAGTAGGGGCCAAAGTCCTTCGTCATCGTTGATCAACTCTAATCGTGGGTGCCAACGCAGTGGGTTTCTTGCTGTATATCGCTAAAGAAGCCTCTGAACGGTTCTCTGTGTGTATCGGTTAATAGGGGTCAAAGTCCTTCAGCTTCGCTGGTCAACTCTAATCGTGGATGCAAATGCAATCCGTTTTTCGCTGTATATCGCTAGAGAGGCCTCTGAACGGTTCTCTCTCGTAAATTCTCACGCCGTGCCTTTTAAAGCCTAGGTTGCTCTTGGTTCTTTTCGGCACTTCTTTATCCCTTGTCCGTCGGCTCCTCAAAGCGTGGAAAATTTCCGTCGCATAATGTGGACTGTCCTCCTCCAGACACACTGTCAACTGGGATGCGTGAGAAACGGAAATTCCACACATGCCGGGGAATATGTCCACTCCCGGATTCTAAGGAATGGTCGTGGGAACAGAGGTCAGAATTCTTAACCACCCATTTAGGCCGCTTTTCCCCAGCAATTAGGGAAAGGAAAGCGGGCACATCACAATAGAAAATGCAGGTAAAGCTTTGAAATTTTGCAGACATGTTTATAAAGATTCGAGGTATCAAAAAAGCAAATAAAAAAATTTCGACAGTTTAATTATTTTTAGGGTACCATATCGCCTTAAGGGAATGAGTGAGTGTTTATCAATGCCGAAGTATAAAATAAAACAAGGGCTCTCTCTGACGGTTCTCGCAAGTTCGAACCATGGCAAGTGACGTGAGCATCACCTGAGGTTTCTGAACTTCCAATCCACGGGAACGGGAGGACTTAGAGCCTCGATAGATTTAATGTGCATCAGACCCATCACACGGTGGATCTTCAAAAGGCTCCAGATATCAAACTCATGACTAGGCTGTCACGGGTTCCCGTACATGACCACTCGGACACCCCAACCACCACATTACATGGGTGAGAGATTGAGAATTATATTAACGTCGAGAGGGCTGTCGTCGAGACACGAAAGCTGTTGGTGACGAACTTCTTAAGTCTGAACCACGGTCAAGTAACGAAGACGTCACCTGAGCTGACACAACCCCTCATCTAACTTCCACACCACGGGAACGGGAGGATGAGCATCAGCAGATTTAACGTGATCTGCCCTTCTACACGGTAGGTCTTAAATGGCAATAGGACTCGAACTTATGACACGCTGGTCACGAGTTCGTGACCATGACCACTCCGGCTACCACGACCGCATAATTTTAAGGGGGGGGGGATCTTTCAAATTTTTTTAGCATTATTTAAGATTTCGCCAAATACAACACATAAAACAACACTTTGACGAATTTAGCTGAATTCAGCTTCTTGCACTTTCGAATTGGGCAAATTTCTAAAAACACGCTATATGTGGTATGTGTGATAAATGACCAGAATTTGCAATAATTTTAGAGACATGATTGGTTTCTCTAATAAAAGAATTGTACAGTTTATTTTAAAAATCATTTAACGTTTAAAAAATTGTACTTTTAATTCGGATGTTATATCAAAAGTAAAAGGTTATCCATTTAATTTAATTTGATTTCTTATTAACAACGCATTCTGAAGCTCTACCAGTGAATATTGACGTTGTATTTTACAATTTGAAGTAAGAAGTAAAGAAGATGACGAATAAGATGGCGTTCCACTCTCCAAACTTCTACATCACGATAATGTGCAGACTTTGAATCTCTATAGATTTAATGTTCAAATACACGTCAGATAAAGTGCAAGGAGAATATAACTGAACGTTTTTTTTTCACTCATACAACCTTTTTTTTTTAGTTTTCAAAACATATTTTCATATTTTGCTCACAGAAAATCACAGAAACCTACCTCTGCTTACTCCAAAAAGAAAACTTTAGAAAAGAACTAAGACAACAGTGACACATTTTATTTTAATATTTTAAATTTTATTCACGTACAGCCACCTCAATATATATATCTATGTTTGTATAAAAGAAGTTACATTTTTTAAAAATATTCTGTTATTTAACGATCAGTTAACTATGGCAAACAACTAATGTATCACTTAAATCAAAAACTCATATGAACTATTGTGAATTACCTGATGAGAGTAGGTATGCACTGCACATTTTGCTGAGTGGAGGTAAAAGGCGCTGCAACTGATGCTTCCGCCATAGAAAGAGACACGCCCGTGTGAGCAGTTTTGAGGGCCCCGCAGTCGTTCGCTCCGTCTCCACACATCCCCACATGATACCTGGATTAATGGTAAAAATCAACGATATTTGCAACTTTTACTTCAGTTTAAGCTCATTTTGCTTCATCTTAAGAAATATGAACTTGAAACAGACTGTTATGAGTTTTTCAAATTTAGAAGCTTATAAACATGTTTCAAATTAATGAGTTTTTAATATACAGTAGAACGTCGTATATCCGAATCCATTGGGACCGGACACCGTTCGGATATAACCGGAAACCGAATGCGATCCTTGCAGTTTATGGAATCGGACACTATACGAATATTGAAAATCATGACATGCGGGAAACCTGCTTGAAGGAAAAGCAAAATAGGTGCAAAATGTCACAATTTTACCTTCATTGTGGAAAATAATCCTTTTCGCTGTACCATTGTACACCTTCGTTTTTCGCTGCAAAGTTTCTGATTCTCTTGAGCAGCAGTAGTTGAGTAGGACAGAACTCTGATTGTAGCTCGTATTACTCGTAGCTGTCTCTAATGCAGAAACACACCAGCATTTGATGGACCCTTGCTATTTTCGTTGTTTTTGTCCGCGTCTTTATCCGTTTCATTATCGACAGGGTGGGGTTCTTCTAAAAGGGAAGTCACAATCTCGTCATCATTTTGCATTTGAAACCAACAGTCTTCTGCACCGCATACCATCCAGGTTTCTACATCAACAAAACTCAACAAAAGAGCACGTATACACCCTTTTATTTGGAAACAAACTGACCTAATATTCCGCGCAGATGTTTGCCAAATCACACAACTGAAATTCCCCAAATGTTCCTCACTTTGGATTTTCCCGTCACTTTTGGCCTCACGTGAAACAACTGTTAAGCATTGCACTGTTCAAAGACGTATCCGGACTTTGGAGCGGATATTTGACGCTCCGGATAATAAACGTTCGGATAATCGATGTTCTACTGTATGTTAAAGTCGAGTTCCTAAAAAAAACTAATTCTCCCAAACAAAGATGCAAATATTAAGTGTAAATTAAGTAAACGTAAAGATGCGTTTGGGATGTGTATTCAGAGGAAAATCATTTCAAAGCACGCGTGTTGATTTCTGCGCTTCTTTCCATTCAAAGACTTGCCGACTTGTGTGTTTTTTTAATTTTTAACTCCAAAACAAATAATTGAAAATAGCGACTGCCAAATAATACTTTAATGAATACTCTACTTAAAATACTTTATTGAAAAATCCTTTCTTTATTCGCTATTTAAATACTATTTCTCTGTCTCGTGTTAATAATGACAAAAAAATCTTAATGGTGCAAGTTAATTTTTATACATATTGATGTCTTAAATCTTCCCTTACATACCCAAGGTTTTGAAAACTTTCAATTAGGTATAATTTGTGTTCTGGCAGCATTCGGGCAAATATTGCACCTTTCAGAACAACCTGAAAATCAAATCACATGTTACGAGAAAAAAAAAGGAATGCAAAATAAGATTTTGAAATAATTGAATTTTAATTATGTATTAAAAAGAGATAAATGAATGAATAAAAAAAAATTCAGATTACATCAGAATTTTTTTTAATTTTTTATATTTGTAAATTTTGCTCTGGTACAGCTTATTAAAGTATAAACTTAAAATTTACACATTATTGAAATTTCGACTATTTATCTTTAAAATAAGCCTCTTACTCTCTTTTACGCTTAGCTGGAGTTTCCTTTTTATATCACAACAATTATCTCATAATACATTTTTTATTTAAATATAAAAGTAATCATGATTACTTATGCCATGTAAATTTCATGCTTTTTTTTTCTGCGAAAGCTATTTTTGAGATTTTACAGGTTTGCTTCGTAAAAATAAATTTTTCTTTATTCTTAGTAATACACTTTGTAACGTTTTCCTGCCTTGTAGGGTGACCATAGTAGCCTTGTGGTCAAGGTAACAGACTCGTGGCCGGCGTGTCATGAGTTCCAGACTAGTACCGCTGAAGACCTGCCATGCAGAGAGAACCAATGCACGTTCAGTATGTCGAGGCTCAAATGTCCCGTTGGTGTGGAAATTAGGAGAGGTGAGTCCCAGCTCAGGTGTCGTCCTCGTCACTTGACCATGGTTAAAAATGACAAGGTCCGTCGCCAAGAGCCCTTAATTAGTTGAATAGTGCGACGTTAATATTCACTCACTCGCCTCACAGCGAATAGATCGGTTTTTCTATTCGGATAACATTACGCCGTTTAAATCCACACGTGTACCCCTCAGATATTGCGGGATCCTTTGATCTGACATCATGCTGACCGCCAGAGTCAAAACACAACAACATCTGCACCCACCTGGAAGCTGAACCTCTAGTGGAATTCGAGATGGGGTGAGGCGGTCCCTTCCTACAAGAGCGCAGGACAGACCACTTTGAACTTTCGAAAAGAGTAGTTGTGTGTTTTGGCCTTCTCCTTCACCAATAAAGTATTAAAACACTCAATAGTTTAAATATATATATATAGTTAAATTATATATATTTATCCATTATATATATATAATTGATTTTCGTATTGATATCACACTTTGAAGCTGTACAAGGGCTATCGGAGCCAAATTT
Organism: Trichonephila clavata; assembly: GCA_019973975.1. Classification (NCBI taxonomy): domain Eukaryota; kingdom Metazoa; phylum Arthropoda; class Arachnida; order Araneae; family Nephilidae; genus Trichonephila; species Trichonephila clavata. Next base: position 24,249 of record BMAO01019786.1, on the reverse strand, counting down.
TTTGATTTTGAATCAAGTTAGCATTTTAGCCCGAACCTCACTTTCCAAAAGTACTCTTAAATTGCAAAGAGTATTATCAGGATTTTACACAAAAAATAATTAAGAAAACTCCGTATGCCCTTTTCATCTACAAGGCTAAATTGGATTTTCCTGAAATTGATTGTTTTTGATGAAATTTTAATTAGATTCTTGAAATATTTTCCTATTCCTTAACATTGAATAATCTCTTTCTATATATAAAAAAAAGTTTTTCGTGATGCTGTAATAATTTTTTGACGTAGTTAAGATTAGCTGCAACAGAAAGCGCCAGAATATTTTTAAAAATAATTTTATTCTTGGCTACGAATACTTTAGAACTACGTATTTGAGCAAAGAGTATGAACAATTATATAATTTGTCTTCCCAGCGGAAATTTTAGCATTAAACGAGATCTTTGCAGATCCCCTAGAAAAGCCGTGGAAACCCCCAGAGGTCCACGGAGTACAGTTTAAGAACCACTGTCCTAGAGCGTTTTATACTCATTTAATGTTACCATCTATAGCGTGTTTCAGAGCAAATTTGTGTGGTCCTCTTCAACATGACCATACAAGTTCAAAGGGTTAAAATATACTTCAAAAGTTTTGCTACAAAATCTCATTTCAGAATAAATAAAAGCACAATTTTATATGAATTTTATAATTTTTACATAAATTTTGAATAAATACGAATTTATAAATGAAATGTTTTTTTTTTTTTTACAAGTGCATACCGACTTCTTACTTTTTCCAACAATTCCGAATCGTACTGGCGTATGAGATTAAAGGTTTCTCCGTCCATGGCTACGTGGCACTGCTCCTCTATGGGAACATAAGTATCCTGAAAAGTACAAAAAATCCTTAAAATAAGTAAACAAATGATTAAATAAGATATACACAAATTTCAAAAATTTACACTATTTTTCTTAATAACTTTATAGCCCATTGGGATGAATCGGGAAATCATTCAATGTGAGCAGCCTTAATTCATCTCTGGGCTAAATATGGTTTATTTACTGAACAGAGACATTCTCTATATAGTTCTCGGACACTTTATACAGTAAATTCTATATATAGATCTGGGATATATATGTATAAAATACAGCAACAGCATTGAAAGTTATTCCCGCGCGATGGTGCACACCAGAGTTTCAGCAGTGCCTCGTCTGGCACTATAGGCGAGGTGTGACGTCAGTGTGGATTGCTCCACTCGACGTAACAGGGGGAGAAGGATGCGACAGTGCATATATCTAACCATATATATAGCCTGCTAGGTGGCGTAGTTGGTTTGTCGCTGGTTTTCTGCACTCAAGGTTGCGGGTTTGACCCAAATCGGTGAATTTTCATGATGCAGAAAATCAGCACCGGCCATGTAGTATGATTATATGTCGTGTAAAAAATCCCTAGAGTGACTGTTTGGCTTGGGTGCTCTCAGCAAAATTCTATCCTAGTACAGGTTCACATCGTCAGAGCTAAGGTGCCTTCCTCTGGGGAGGAAACTGGGCGTCAAAATTACTTGCGGTAATTGGTATCGCCTATAGGGTGTCGCACCAAAAAGAGATACCAGCTTCCGGGGAATGTACTAGGTCTGTAATGGTAAAACACCAATCCGCAGCCCATGAGAAATATATGTTGAATTCCACGCGCAGTCTGAAGTAATCCTAAGAAGTGACGTCATCGTGCATATTTTATTTTTTATAATAGTTATGTTTAAATATAAATAGGATTTGTCGTGAGTGGCAAAACAGTTTTTGTTTGTGTACAAAAAATAGTAAAGGAAAAGAACGAGAAAATGGCGCTGTTATTTTTAAATGTTTACTTAATTTCTGTTTCAGTGTTTACTTATTTAATACACTCCAAGGGTGTTTCAGTAAAGAATAAAAATAAAATGTCTATTGGCAAAAGTTTTCCAGTCAATAACATTTAACGGATTGCTAACTCGCTTACTAAAAAATTGAATTTGGTAGACATTACTTATAGTGTAAAAATTTATAAATAAATATATTATATTTTAATGCTTACATTAAAATGCCCGTTACTTTTCTCTAAAATCATATCTTTCAAAGCACCATTTTTTCCTGAGATTGGAAAATTCGCATAGTTGTAAGCTACTTTTAACAAGTTCTTGAAAGTGGACTTAAAGCTCGAAACTAACTCCGCTTTGATGATTACGACAGAATCATGTTCTTCTATCATTCCACATTTTTTGCTGACCGTTATGGCTGTTAAAAGATTGTCGCCTGAAAAAATAACAAAGAGTTAATTAAATTTGTACAAAAAATTATAACAAAAATAATAAAGGAAAAATTGAGTAGTGCTTAGTGAGAACAAATATTTTATTAAAAAATGTGTTAATGATTAAATTTATAAGATTTCTGTTATAGAAAAAATTCTAGATTCCTGTGGTAAAAAAAAATCATTTTAAATAATTTCGATATAATAAATATTCATAGAATTCTTGAGTAGTAAAGATTTTTTTTATCTATGACACAGAGGTTTCTTAAATTTGATTTTCTCCTTTTTTAAAAAAAGAAAATACCGTGAAATCCAGCGTATAATGCGGAATTTTAACACAAAAAATTTGTTCGAAAATTACAGGTGTGCGTTGTACGCCGTATATAAAAGTGATAGCTTTGAAAATAAAAAAAAAGAGATTAACATAAAAAAAATTAGGCTTCCACATATATCGAAATACTGCTTATTTAAAAGAAATGACATTTCTTATGAACTTGAAGATTTGTATTTCTAGAAGTATACTATTTTTTCAAGAGCCTTTGATAAAACCTCGAATAAATGAATTCAAAATATAACATCCTTGCATACGTACATTTCAGGATTACATTTTCTGGCTACGTAAAAAAGGGGATGCGCGTTATACGGCGAATATACCTTTAAACTAAAACAAGCAGCTCGAAAGTGTAGGTGCGCGTTATACGCCGTATTTTACGGTAGGTATTTTTTACAATAATTAATGTCTTTTAATATTGTTACGATTCCAGTGCGTTTATATTTAATTACGGGTTATATACTTATACGGTGTATACTTACATTTTACGCAACCTTAATTCTCCCTTTTCCCTTGAGTGAGTGGATATTAACATCGCCCTATTCAGCTACTCGAGAGTTTTTGGCGGCGGACCATGGTCAAGTGACGAGGATGACACCTGAGCTGGCACCCTCCCTCTAACTTCCACATCACACGTTTGAGCTTCGACAGATTTAACGTGTATTGCCCCCCTACATGGCGGGTCTTCAGTAGTACAGGCTCGAACTCATGACACTCCAGCCACGAGTTTATTACCTTAACCACTGGGCTACCGTCCGCGGTCACCCCTCCCCTTTGGAAATTGGTTTCCATATAGCCCGTTCTTAATGCATCTCTATTTAACAGTGTCAAAACATATTTTGCCAAATTTAAATCTAGGACAAATAGATCCAAAACGAGATTTTTTTCATTTATAACTCCTCCACAACCCTCTTCTGGGGGATATAAGCAAGATTTATCCTCTTAACTTGGATTTTATTTCATCCCGCCAAATTTGCATTATTAGCTAGAAATGCATCAATACAAGTTGTTGTTTCTAATACCACCGGTCTGACGGTGTCAGATCGAGGCCCACGATATTCACCATGGCATCGAGCTAGATTGCACGCCTGTCATTAGCCGTAGCTTTGAGCACCATGCAGGTGACAGTACGATTTCGCTCGGTTCCACCCCAATTTTGAGGGGAACACCCTGGGGGTGGTCAAGGTCCTCCCATCTCTCTTCCCTTTCTACCAACCTTACGAAAGGAATTGCGACTCGACTGCTATTTAGAGTATCTCCATGCCGCGAAGGCACTATACATTTACAAACATCCATGCCTTCACCGGGATTTGAACCCAGGCCTACGGCACTGCAGTCAGCGTCGCTAACCACTATACCGGATGGGCGGCTCAAAACAACTAAACATCACTTCCAAAAAATATAAATAATATGGATTTTTGTCACTGGAGTAAATAATTGCGAACAATATTGTCACATAAGAATTCGTTTCAGTGAATTCTAAAGCCTCATTGTCTGTCATATCAATATTTAGAATTCAGCATCCTCCTGCATTGACTTTTCAGAGCCGAAAGGAAAAGTTGTTCGGAAAAATAAAGCAGATTATTCCCTCCTTTCAAGGGCAGTGGTTAAAAGATAAGGTACCTCACACAAAAAAGGTTTTTTTAAAAATAAAATCTGCAATATATATATAAATACAGTCAATTGTCTTGGTGCTGCCATCTGTTGATGTCAGAAAGAAAGAAAAATCGATCTTCTGCATTAATATTGTTATGAATCTCATAGTTTTATTTATAAATTTTGTAAAAGGGTGGTTTATTTTTTTATCACTGCCCTTGAAAGGGTGAAATAAAGTAGATTATTTCCCTCAAACTCATCTTTTCTGCATATCGTGCAGTCATTTCTAGGGTTTGATTAAAAAAAGTAAATAATTGTTGATACAGAATTCGAATAGTTTCGAGTTTGATCTTATGGCTTTTTCACTCAAGCTGCACACATTCGACCACCTAACCGGAACATCTGCTCATGCACATCAGCACCCAAGGTCACATATACTGAGATGAGCACAGTAGCCCTTAGCCCTCATGGGCTATTACGTGAGAGTGAATATTAACATCGCATTCTTCAGCTACACGAGGGCTTTTGACGACGAATTTCTTAATTTTCAACCATGTTTAAGTGGCGAGGTCGACACCTGAGCTGGCACGTTCTTTCCTAACTGCCACATCAATGGTAGTACATTTGAGTTCTCGACAGATTTAACATGCATCGCTCCCCAACACTGTGGTTTTTCAGCGGTACTAGGCTCGAACTCATGACACGCTGGCCCCGAGTCCGTTACCTTGACCTCTAGGCTACCACGGCCTCTTATGGGCTGTGCCACGGAGTTATGTTTAATAGTTCCGGCGATCTCGTGATGAATGTGTCATTTTCCTCCTCCATATAAAAGTGTTCCAGTACTAGGGAAAATTGTAGTAGAATTATATAAATGCATTTAAAATACATACTTTTTAATGCAATAACTTAAAAATGTCGTATTGTATTTATATTATAAATAATTAACTGTTTTATGTTACGTTTATAGAAGCAAATGTATTCAAAGCATTTAATAAAGGGGGAAGAGATGTACAATGAATGGGTTGGTAATGTTGGTAATTCACTATGTTAAAACAATTTTTCTTTTGCAATCTTTTAAAAACTTTCTGATCTGAAAAAAAAATAATCACGTGCGCATCTGGCAATAAAAGTTGTAGATGGAATGGGATAGAGAAATGAAATTTTTATTTTAAAATATAAATTTCCACGATTAATTCCTAAATTGTGTTTTCTTTTTAAACTTTGAAAAGATTGCAAAATTTAATGACACTATTTACAAAATATATGAAACTTGACTCCATGCCTCTTGATACTAATCTTTTCCTCGAGAGATAATATTGAGAATTTTATTGCAAACAATATTAGTATTGTAAGCAATATTAGTGATCCAATTTTATGTGTTTATGAATAGAAGTTACTTATATGATAAAAAAAGGTACACAATAAACTGTTTTACCTGTCACCATTACAGATCTGATGTCAGCATCCTTCAAAGTATTCAGCGCCGGAATGGTTTCAGGTTTCAGTTTGTTTTCAAGAACAACAAGGCCTAGGAACTCCAAATCTTTTTCCAGAAAATCTCTAATATTAAAATTAGAAATAAATAAAAATAGTAGGCAAGGACCGACATTTATGTACTTTTCTCTCTTTCACAATTATAAACTGTCAATCATTTTTTTATAGAAAAAAATTTATAACTTTTAATAAGTATTTATATTTCACAATATGTGATTAAAAATTTATTTTAAATAAAAACTTGCTAAATTTATATTTCTTGTTTATTTTATTAAAGCTACACAATATCCAACCAATTTCAAAAATACCGTTTTTTTCCCCTTTGTTTTTGCATTTTCTTGTCGCCTATATCATTTGGAAGCTTGCCACCAAATTTCTGCAGATTTGATAACAAATTAGTGTTCAAGATATTTGAAATTTTCTGAGTTTAGGTTTTGGCTTCATTTTAAAATATTTTTTAAATTGAATTAAAAATATTTTTGAGCGTAATGAACTCTTTCAGTGTGAAATGGTTATTCATTTCAATTTTCATTATTAAAATCAGTTCTGATTGATTATGTTTTGAATTTTTTAAGTTCACATAGTTACTTAATTAAGATCTATTTCAAGGTCTATTTTTGCTTTTACAAATAGATTATATAACTTAGATGCTTTATCGTTAGTTTTTTCCTGTTGAGAAAATACTGTGGCCAAAACGTTCTCAGGTTGGTTGCTATGATGAACAATATTCGGAAGAGATAGAATACTACTGAAAATGATGCATCGAAAAATTAACCCTCAGCTGATACTGCAATTAGATTTCCAAATAGAAATATTCCGAATTCGAGTATTGTAGATAAAGCTAAATATTTTCATGATGTGTACAAAACTAAATTACAGTAAACATTTTGTATTACTATAAATATTTTAAACTTACGCAACAAAAACTCAAACTTGCTAAACTACCCAATTTAAAACTGAAAAAAATTCAATTTTACGTACAAACCTGGCGATTTTTTAGTTGAAGTTAGTATCCTTATTATATTATGTACATAAATGCTTTGTATTTCAAAACTTGTGAAAATAGTGGGTTGAGAGTAGGCTGAATAACCCATCATTGTAACAAATGCTATCAATATGCCAAAATATATTTTGAATTAAAAATGTTTTAGTCATATTTAATTAAAGAAGTGTTTTAATACCGAACTTAAGTTGAAAAATAACATATTACAAAATTAAAGTTTTACAGGCATTATTAGAAATGTGTTTTTCTTTGACTTCTAATTTTGAAGTGTTTTCTAACTCCTAAGGCTTTTTTGTCTCGCCAAGATAATTTTAAATTTTTTAGTATATATCCCCAAATACATGTTCTACAAAAATTAGCATGGATTTAAATCTCCAGTAATTTTTTTTTAAATGCTAAAGTTAATATTTTAAAAGTTTCGAGTTTTTTCCGGGTTTAGCTAGAAAAATTATTATTCAAAATCATCAAGAGATCAAATCCATACTAACTTTTGTTCGCAATAATCTAAAAAACATAAATCACGCTTAAAATGACCAATAAATTTTAAAAATTAAGTATTTTATAAATTTAAAAAAACTTGAAAAATTCCAAATTTTTTAAAATTGTAAAATAATGGCTGGTCAAATTGACTTTTTACTTTCAGAAGCAATTGAATAATATAATCTGTATATAAAACACATTTTTACTGTTGCTGTCTCCAAAAATTTTTTTTGGAAAAGGGTACTGTGTAGCCTTAAGAATGAAACATATTTTACTTCTTATTCTTAACTATAATCGGATTTTAAAGAATTTTTTGTGTACACCTCTATCACCCTTGATAAATTTTAAACGCTTTATTTGAGCCAGGGCGTCTTTAACTAAAATTATAATAGTTTTTAGTATAATAAGAATTAAACATAATTTAATTTTTTATTGTAAAACTACTGTTATCAGAATTGATAAGTTTTTTTTTTGGTAAATTAATAAGTCTGTGAATTAAATAATAGATTTATAATTTTAGTCATTTAGACGTTCTAAATACTAAGAATCAGAGATTTAATGTAAAGATATTTACAGCAAATATTAAAAATTCAAAACTTAATCATTAAAAAGCTAAAGCATGCAAAAAAAAAAACATTTGATAAAAAAAAATCAAATGAAATACAGATTTAAAATATTTATAATTGAAAATTTCACATTCTTAATTATACTGAAATTATTCAGATTACTTCTCACATAAATTTTTCTTTAATTTTAAGAAAATTTCGATTTAAAAGCAATTTAAATTATCATGATACATGAAAAACAACAGGAAAAAAAAACACTTTAATATTTTTTCTATTACGATCAGTTAAATCAGAATTATCTCGTTACGAAAAAAAAATAATGAGACTTATTTCAAGACACAAATACTAGAGATACTGCAGTGCATTTTGTATAAACTTTCGTTAACGCGATAACAATTTTTCCTTAGTAAATACCGTGAAGGCTTTTTTTAATAGGGAATGACGATTGCTTGAAGTCTATCATCCTACAATCGCGTAAACAAACATAAAACAGATATAACAAAAATCCCTTTATCATGGCAGCAAGATGTCGAGGCCGATTCCGAGAAAATGCTAATGTAACAATCCATCAGATATTTTTCACAAAACCTTAAATTTTATTTTTGATCCTTTTCTCAATAAGAGCGAAGTAATATATAGAGTGAACCCAAAATCTTGTCCTTATTATAAAAATATTTATAATGCTCAAGCTATAAATATATATTATACTTAAACATATGTTTACTTGGAAATATTGTAAGGGTTATTACGAATATTTTTTATGAGACCATTTTATTCAGTAAATTTCAACGTGTGGCCTCTTGGTACCTCAGAGAATGTCTAAGGGGAATTCCAGTTCCTGCCAAGTGTTCTTCAATGTGTTTTGCACTTTATAAGCAAGCAACCTATGCCTTTAATAAAGAATTCTTTCCAAACTTGTTTCATATGCCACCTGATCTCGACTGCGTCAGATTCAGGTCCACGAAATTCATTATGGCAAGGGGCTATATGTACGTCTGTCGTTGGCCGTAGGTTTGAGCACCATGAAGGTGACAGTATTATTCAGCTCGTTTCCACCCCAATTTGAGGGAGAACATCCTAGGGGTGGTCAGGGGCCTCTCACCTCTCTTCCCCTTCCACCAACCTTACGAGAGGACTTGCGGCTCGACGGCTATTTAGAGTACCCCCCTGCTGCAAAGGCACTATACATTTACAAACATCCATGTCTCCTCCGGGATTCTAACCCAGGCCCTACGGCACAGTAATCAGCGTCGCTAATCACTATACTGGATGGGTGACGATCCGGAGACTTTTGGTTCACCCTATATTTAAATGAAATAAAAGCTGGGAGATTGTTACAATACTTTTTTCTCTTTTTTAAGAGCGTGTTGAAATAAGTATATGTTGAAATACAACTGAAAGAAAGTTAATTTTGATGAATCCGTTTGTATTGAGTGTTTTCTTATACCTGGTTAATTTCTGTACATCTCTCCAAGATACGTCATCTGTTAAATGCTTGAGGGCGAGGGCAATGACCCGGAACCCTTGGATGAATAATATGCAAGCACCTCCAGAACATCATCGGGAACTGTTCATTAAAAAATGAATTTGTAAACACGAAGAGGTTTGAAAGTATATCAAATCCAAAACGTGAAACCAATTATGATAATCCCTTTTAATATAATAAATAATCACTATATACACATTAAATATATGTGCGTAATAATGCACACATAAAATATAAAATCTTGAATAAATTTTCAATAGATTAGTTAATTTTCCAGCACACAATTTTAGTTGTAGTGGAGAAAAATTTTAAATAAATAATTACTGAGATGCTTTCAGAAGCTAGAGGTAGGCCCGTTTTGGCAAAATGGCTGCACGAATTGGCTTCCTGGCGTCCATCACACATAAAGTGAGTACCGGCAGTGAGGAGGGTCGGTTTGGTTGGCTAGCTAATTTGTTTCCTATTTCATCTCAAAGGAGTTCTATTGTATTTATTTCCGGGTTTTGACAAGGCCAGTCCCGTTTTTGAACACTCATTTCATCCAACCATGACTAAACAAGTCTCGAATGTGTGAATTGAAAAGTTTACCTTCCTAAAGAAAAATTGACATTTCCCGAAATATTGCCATAGATTAGGAAGAGCAAATTTTTCCAGAATGTCATGTCCACATACCTCTCAGATTTCATGTTTCCAACCACAGGAACTATGTGTGACCCAAGCCATACCAAACACCCACTCATCATGAGGCTGCCAACACCAAACTTTGCAGTCGCATAATGTTTTCCCGTCTCGCAACTGCTAGATCAGCGTTTCTATGCAGATAACATTACGCCGTTCATATTCACACGTTCACCCTAAAATATTGCTTCGTCCTTTCATCTGACATCACGCCGACAGCCATAGCCGAAAGACAACATCTGCACCCCCCCCCCCCGGAAGCCGAACCTCGAGTGGAATTCGATATGCAAGGAGGAGCCGCCTCACCCCAAGAGAGCGAAGAGGCAGACAGCTTGGGAATTTCGAAAAGAGATGTTGTGAGTGTTTTGTCCTCCTTTCACACACTAAAGTATTCTGCAGTAATTTGAATACTTGTATATAGTATTCAATAATTTGAATATATAACTTGAATCTAACTGTAAATATTGCACTAAATAGCAGTAGACGTAATAAATACATAACTTAATTCTTTAAGTATCGTGCTACTTATCAATTTTCCCAATACGTCACTGTCGGCACAACTTAAGAAATGCTCGCCAGTCATCCGTTAGACCCAAACATGTCCTTCGGACTGCCAGATTATGAAGCGAGATTCGTCACTTCTAACAATGTTTTTCTACTAGGGTTTGCAATCCTGTGTTATATTTTCAATTCCGGGATTACATTATGCAAATCCCGGGATTGGTCCCGTTATTAGGATTGGGTTATTTATAAAAATACTTACACATTAGCACAGTTGAAATAACACAATGAAACTGAAAACATAATTAAAAAATTGGTTTAATACTATTATTTATTGAAACAAATAAAAACGAAACTTTATACACCATAAAAAAACAAATAAAAATAGTACATAATGAAATTAAGAAATTTAGAGTTTTGTGTGTTTCTCTGTAAAAAAGCTTTTAAAAAACACAGCTCTTTTAGCGTTCCATCAGTCAAATGGTTTCTTATTTTTGTTACACATTGTCCTGTTAAAGAAAAGGCTCGTTCAGATTCTACACTAGTACGCTTTATCGTCATTAGAATAGGAGTATGTTTTTTCCAGGTAGTCACCACGTCTCCCTCCATTTTCAAAAAAAGAGATTTTTTTAAAAAAATTTATGAAGACTGTGTCTCAAATCTAGTTGGCTGCATTGGTGCATATACCTCTTTGATAACTTAAACTAGTTCTTCTGTTACACTTAATGGTTTTTGTGTGCAAATTGATTCCTTTATTGAATCAGAACGAGTCAATTTCAAGTGTTATCTCATTTGAAATAGAAGATCCAGTTGCATTAGCATTTTGCAGTGAGATTTGAAGCGTCAAATCTTTCAACTAGATACACTATTAATTTATACATTTAATTGAAGAAGGAACTGTGGCAAAATCTATTCCTGAGACTTTGCTTATACCATTGTGTAAGTATTGCAGTAAATACATACGTAGATCTGTGCAACGTGCTCCCATACGAGAAACAAGAACTGGATGTAATTATTTTACTTATAGCACTTATAATTGCACACAAAAAATTCTATACAAACATATATTTTATGTATATATATTCTTATAGTTAAATTCTGTGAAAACTTTGATGTGAAAAAAATTTCAATATATAATTCAGACAAAAATTAAATCCCGGAATTTAGAACGCCGGAATTTTGGGATCCCGGGGCTGCAAAAACAGTCCAATGACGGTGAGCTTTGCACCGTTGAAATCGACACTTTGCATTCTGGGGAGTAATGTTTGGCTTAATGACTGCACGTCACCAAGGCCACCAGTTCGTGACCAGAACCACTAGGCTACGGCAGCCACATATGTGATGATCGAGGCAAGAAAATGGCTACTTTAAATTGGGGAACAATTTTGCGAAACGAAACTGTTGAAATTCAGTTACTGATTCAAATGAAAATATTAGTTAGAGGAATATTAACACAGTTCATCGCAAAACATAAATCTGACTCAACATTTTTCTTGTAAGAAAAATTAAAACTGGAATTGAGATGCTACTAAAAAACTACTACTTAAAACCTCTTACCGGTTTCTTTTCGACTGAGTGTTATCACCAATTCCGGAGCGCCTTTCAAGAAAACATCGAAATGGTCCCTTCCTTCCGTCTGTGTCACTACGCTCATTCTCTTCAGGGAGGACTCGAAAGGAAACATTTTCACTATGGCAATCGATTCCTGTTCAGGAGAATATTGATATCAGTTATTGAAGTATAAGAAGCATTCATGAAAATAATTATTATTTAAGGCCGAGAAGCATCAATACGAGTAGATGCATAGAAGGCACGGTCAAGTGACACGGACGACAACTGAGCTGGCATCAGGAATTCCAATAGGCATGGGCCCGAGCCTAGAGGCTTAGGCACAATATGGACCTCGTCTCGTTTTCGACTCAGCCTTAATGAATCATGATTAGAATAATTTCAACGGTGAAATGTTATTTTCCGTTCTATTCTCCGAAAAACTGGGAATTTCAGACGATATGTCAAAAGACTACATGTGAAGAATGTCGTCCATATATAGGCCTAGGCATACCCCCCACCATACACTGTCATTTCTCATTCAGTCAAAAAGCTGCAGTCAGTCGAGCCGGTTAGTACGATTGTAAGTCATATACATTTGTTTCAGGTTGTTGTTTGTACGAGTATTTGAAAACGTATGCAATACATTGTCTTCTTTTATGAATCATAGTTAGGGTCTACATTTGTATAGGGGCCCAGGGCTTCAAGAAGTCTTAAGACGTCCCTAGCTGGCACCCCTGCAAAATTCCACACTATGTCAATGGAAGGACTTTGAGCCTCGATAGATTTAATGGACATCAACCTCTTTACATGGCGGGTCTTCAGTGGCACTGGGTTTCGACCCTGAGATTCATCAACCCCGTCCATGAGTTCACGGTCATGACCTCCAGGTTATGTAGAGGGGCAGCTGCATAGGAAATCTATCGAGGTTCATAGTATTCACCGTGGCATGGTGTGGAAGTAAGTTGCCAGCGTAGGCATCTTTCACTTGACTGCTCGTTCGCTTCACTCTTGACTTCGGCTCAAAAAAACGAGGTCCGTCTCAATAGTCAGTGGTGTAACCAGTTTCGCAATGTGCACTACCGCATCGCGGGAGGGGGCAGAATTCTAGAAGACCCAAAGCCTGATTGATGCCAAGTACATTATCTTTGTACGATCTGGCTTGGGGCCGAAAAACCCGACTTTGCAAGGGAGCCCTAATATTCTCCGTTACTCCACTGGGCGTATCGTACAACCCGCAACCCACGAATTGCGGAGGGGAAGGCAGGAGGGCACAAAGGTTATAGTTTTGCAATCCTTTGTAAGATCCATCTCTGGGCCCAAACCCCGATTTTGCAAGAGGGGGGGGGGCGCTAATATTCTCCGTTTCTTCACTGTCAATAACTTTAATATAGCTTCAATAAACAATCAATCAGTGGAGAGATATACTTGTGGTAAAAGAAAAATAAATAATTAAACGTATGTGAGAACGAAAAGCAAGTTACAACTAAAGAACTCGCGAAGTTATAAAATTTATCTCCTAATGCCACTAAAACGGCATTTGCTAAATCGAAACACACGAGGTTCATCATAGCAAAGGGCTAGTTTGTTCGCCTGGCGTTGGCCGTAGCTTTGAGCACCATGCAGGTGACTGCATGTTTTAGTTCGTTTCTACCCCAATTTTGAGGAAGAACACCCTAGGGGTAATCAGGAGCCCCCCCCCCTCCACTTGCCTTTCCACTAACATCACGAGGGAGATTGCAGCTTGACGGCAATTTAGAGTACCCCCATGCCACGAAGGTGTGCTTTCTCCGGGATTCAAACATAAGCCCTACCGCACAGCAGTCAGCTTCACTAACTACTATACCGGTTTTTGGACTACCAAATGAAATTTACATAACCTATAATAGTACCTAGAGATTATATTATGAGCTGGAAGAAGTGCTGTTTATATTATCAGTTTCTTCTGTTCACAGCTATCTGAGTGCATTTAAGAACACATGTACATATTAAAAATGATCTAATAATATACAGATAGTTCTTGTTCCTAGTCTATTAACACATTTGGACGAAATAAATTTTGGATGAGGAAAATTCATACCGTTTGCACAATGAATTATTTCCAAAGAAATAGACAGCCTTCGGACCATTTTACTTTAAGTATTCACGTTCCAAATTATAATGGAGTAGAGAGAATGGAACGATGTGCTAAATCAGGTTACAGTTATGCAAATCCAACACTTCTTTTATGAAACTTTCTGGCACACTGCCAACAGAGAATACCACCGGATGATGTAACAAAGGAAACAAAACTGCCAACGTACGGACGTCACAAATAGAATTAAATAATTTTAAATGAAGCTGCAAATCAAAAGTATGATCACAGAAATTCGTTTAGAGCTCCACAGTTAGTCATAGTAAATTTTTTAAAAAATACGAGTGTATCTTTATATGTAATCTGTTGTAAAATTTATATCTTTCTTTTCTTAACAGTTATTTTACGAGAAATTCGATTGAAAATGCAAATTCTTTTAATTTTGAACACCAGTGTACGAATAAAACATCAAATAACTGTTGGATTTTCTGATGATGAGCTAATTTCTCGTAACATACTAGAATTATGAGAAATATTGCTTGCTAAATAATATTCTCACATGCATCAGAGCGCGGAAGCTCTGGAAAATGTAATTAAAAATTCAGGAAATATTGTGAAAAAATTATTCGATTTTAAAATTAATTCTGAAGAGAATTTTAAGTAAAGAAATTTTGGGAAAGGTATGAAGATTCAAATAAGCATATTCTTATAAGTTTTGAATAACTTGAAAAAAAAGGCGATAAATTTATTAGTAAATAGAATTAGAAAAAGAACACAGGAATACACATTAAACTTCAACAGCGTTTCTTTTTTCAGTTGAATAAAGTAATCATTAGGATGAAAGCATCTAGCCAAATTTATATAAAGTGTCAGGAAAAATGATAAAAAAATGTGTATGAAATTTTTACTTAAAAAAAACAGGCTTCTAAAATTTTTCAATTCAAAACTAAGCGAACGTTGCCGATCCGAGCACAATTGATGCCGACTGGAGTAGAGTAAACACGATTCAACGCAACGCAGCAGAACCTGAAGCTTCATTTAAATTCACTCTTCAGCAAAAACGTGCCCTAAAGAAGTTATCACTTCAAAACCGATATCTTAATTTCTTTAAAAAGCAAAAAACACGTGCATTTCGTCAAGGTCATTTAAACATAGATTCCTTCACTTCATACTCGTATATTGCTTTGTTATTATCTTACTTGAAATTAAATAAACAGAACTAGTTTACAATTATTTTTATGCAATTACTTTGAGTACTATATTAGTTTTTGACGACGGATTACGACTATTATACATTTATTTTATTTAATCATAAACTAATTTCCAAAACTTAAAGAAAAATGTGGGCCCAGTAGGAAAAACATTAAACACTACGTACATCAAGATGCATTATGATTTTTTATCAGATTAAATGTTTAAATATTATCGAAGAATAACTAAAATAGTAAAATGAATTATTTGCCATCGTTCGATTACCTCTTTACCACTGGAAGTCTTTCCAGTAACAATTCTAGGTGGAACGTAATCAAAGGCTGTATGGCTTTCTAACGTCGGTTCTTGTAACCCCTATAACAGAAACAGAGGTTTAAAAAAATTGGTTATGAACTAAAATTTATTCAAGGGGAAATACGTATTTAGAGATCTGCAAAGTCTGTTCAAAAAGGGTATCCGACCTTTGATTAGGGTCCTAATAAAATTCTAAGTAGACCTCTTGCACCTTCACACAGCGCAGCATTCTTTCCACCGGCAAAAACATTTTAAGAAGGCTTCTTTTGGAATGGTATTCAACTTAGCCGTAGCGTTTTGAATGATCTCATATCTACTCTGAAAACGGGATCCTTTCGATGACATTTTCATTTTCGGGAACAGCCAGAAGTCGCAATAAGCCAGGTTCAGCGTTGATATTCTCTAGTAGGTCCTGTGCAGCTGCAAACGGAGTTTTTATGTTCCACAGATAGAAGCTTGGGAACAAATTTCGCAGCCACTCTGCGCATGCTCACACAAAATTGCATGTGTAGGTAGCCTGTACTGATATCTCAACTTGTTCAGCAGTCTCGTGCGGTTAAAAGACGATCTTCCATTACCAGATTTTCCACCTTTTCAACTGCATTTCGAGAGGTTTGTGGTCTCCCAGAACAATGACCACTCTCTACCGATGTGCGCGGAACCACTTTTGAATCGGTTAAACCCCTCCTTAATTTGTGTGACCCCCGTAGCATCGTCTCCAAACACTTGCTACGAATTGTTGCAGTACCTTTTCTCCAGTCGTTCAGTTATCTTTAGAGAAATAAAAATCCGATGATCATGTATAACAACACCTTACTCGACTGTCTGCAGGAAAAGACTGGTTTACTGGAACGAGAAAAAAAAATCAAGCATGTGCATTAAGCTGCCACCTCCCACTGTGCACAGTGGCGCCATTTTAGAATCTATACTTTGCGTGGGAAAATTCAAGGTCGAATACTTTTTGAACAGACATTGTGTACTAAGTTATACTACTTGTTTAAGTCCTCTGTGTAGACTAGAATCTTTTGAAATTTCAAATTTTTGTACTTATATTAAGTTTCTTAGTTCAAATCTTTTTCAAAATATCTTTTATAAATCAAGAGAAAACATTGTAAAATTAAATACTTCGAATTCGATCGCTGGGTTTATTAAAAAAAAAACTCACCCATCCGGTTAATTGAAACATTTTCTGGTCTAAATTATAACCCTTCACCTCTCCATCGATTCTGGCTAAGGAATGGCAGGTAGCCATGGCTTTGATCACATCTTCCGACGATATTTGATCGAGATTTAAAACGGCGCTTTCAAATCTGTCAAAAGATCACCCAATCAAATTCCTCTATGATAATGATATTCGGTCTTTTCATTGTTAACAGTAAGATTCGTAGAATGGTATGGCATTAAAAAATGCTTTTGTTATGAAGAAATTTCTCCTCATTAAGAATTAAGTCTTAAAGAACTTTCAATTCTTTTTTTAGCAATTCAAAAATCAATGCAAGCAATGCATCATTCATCAAAATTTTGTTTTAATTTTTAGATGACTATTGTAGTTTTTGTTGGCTTTCAGAGTTAAAACGTTCGATGATTCTCAAATATCAAAAAGTTAACATATGAAGTTTGGAAACATGCCACGTATGTTGTTTTCCCTGCAGTAACACTCTCCTTTGGGGGGGGGGGAATTGAGTTTTGCGCACAAAGTTCGCTTCCCAGCGAGAAGCAAAAAGGAAATTATGGCAACCCATGAATATCTTATTAGGGTTATTAGATTGATGATTAAATTGTTTTTACTGATAAATATGAAATCACCAAGGAACTATCGAGAAGTCTCAGGAACCAGCCCTTCAGGAAATTTGTTGAAGCCTTTTTAGGGGACTTTTGATACAAAGGTCAAGTCCGTTCAGAAGAAAGTTTAGTTGTGTGCGTTAAGTGATATAGGAAAGAGAGACTTTAAGTTCCTTCTAGTGAAACTACTTGGACAACCGTTTCATGAACAATACATCGATTTGTCTTCGTGTAGTCATCTGTTTGACCTTTACCCATTAATAAATCTGTAATTATTCAAATAATTGGAGGAGTTGACTGCTTTTCCCCCACATAAATTCGTAACAATATGTATTTAGATGTAATATAGTATTTCAATATGGGAAACTTACTTCTGATCTCGAACAGGCACTGCAGCTAAAATATCAAGATCGTCTTCAGTAAGAGTTCCTGTCTGAATGAAAAAAATGTGAATGATTGCACTGTTTATGAACTTACACTTATTGCCATTTATAAAGCATTATATACAGGGTGTACTGAAACTCAACGTCAAGTGAGAATGGAGTGAAAGAGAGGAGCATATCCGTTCTGAGAAAAATAAAAAAAGTTTCATATCTCTCGGTTGAGTAATGACTAGCATATTTTTAAAAACTTGGAAAATTGAACTCCTCCATCACATCATTAAATACCGAGACCACAGATTTCACAATTTTACGCTGCTTTTCACAAACGTGATCTAACATATCCGTGCTTTTTTATCACAGTCCCAAGTTTTTGCAAAAACCGAGCTAGCACCCCACTATCCTTGCTTCCCATCTCGCCATCGTGAGGACTTTCAGCTATGACAGATTTAACGGACACCAGTTCCTGTATGCGGCATCAAAACTTGGACCCGTGACTCGACAATGCCGGCTACGAGTTCGTGAACATGACCACTTGGTTAATGCGGCCACATCACTTGCAAGGAAGAACTTTCTCACCTCTTTGACAGTTTGCTCTGAATAACTTCAGAACTACTGATCAAATTCAGGTAAAATACATAATCTAAGTTACGTAAATCCTACTCTCAGCCTTTCTCTGCAACCAATAGGATTCCATCAATATAACAAAAGATTATTCTGATCCAAAAGTTAATTGGAGTAAGTGCAGGGTATTATTCAATTATCCAGATCTCAGAGTGCGAATACTGTAAAGAGTAGGAGGGATACAAGATTATGTAACTACTGTTAGAAAACTAATTATTTTGGCAAAGATGAACCTTATCAAAGCAGACCACATCCAAACCTCCTGCGAAGTTGATGTACCGGGAGTTGAGACAGTAAATGCCTTGTTTCCGGAGTCGCCTCTGTGCCTGTTCGTTGATGCTCGTCAGAACGGCAGGCAACGATGGAGGTACAAAGAACGTGACAACATTCAGAACAAACAACAAGGCTTCTCCTACATAGACCTAGAAAAAAAAAGGTATAGATGAAGTTTTTATTTTCTTTCTTTATGAAAAAAACGTTAGCAAATTACAAAAACTGAAAAAATTCTATATTTAAGAATATTTTATAAAATATAATAAAAGGAAACGATAACGATTTTCAGATGCCATTGCATCGATACTTACTCTGAGCTGAATGCTAATAACTGCGGTATAAATTACTGGGACAGTTCCTAAAACAAAAATATTAGCCTATTATGTGCCAGCTATTTTCTATCAAGAAAAATAAATGCTAATAATATGTTAATTATTTTTAATATAGTCATTGAATAATAATCTAATTGTTTTAAGTTAAATTTTTTGCATAGGAAAACGATTTAGATACTCATGTCCAACATTAAAGTCACAAACATGTTTTTCGTCACAGTTTTAAAATGTTTGCAGTAAAAATGACAGAATTTGTATTTATATGTTTTGAAAAACGGGTAGTACAATTTCGACCTTCAGTTTAGGAAAAGATGTTATTTAGCGTTAGTTTTTGCGGAACTAAACTGAATTGAGACCGTTCAAGCATATAGGAATTTTGCCTCCAGTTTTGTAAATATTGCATTAAAACAAATGTTAGTCTGTTTGCAATGAGAATGACTTCTCATAATCGTTTAGATCATGGGTGTCTAAACTACTACCGCTTGTGGGCCGCATTGCAAAAATATTTTCTGGGCCGCACATAGAATATTTTTTTAACAAATTGAAATAAAAATTAACTGTGTAGTTTTATCAAAATAAAAATTAATTTTTATTATAACTTTCTTAAATTTTAATTAGATATGAACAGGTACACATTTAACTTGAATTTGTAAAAGTTTCGTTTCATTTAGTTTGGATTTCATAAAGATGGAAAAAAATCAAGTTAATGAGATGAATGAACTTGCTTTTGTGTTGAACAAGCAAATCGATAACGCGTTCAATAGACGAAGTTACAACTCTTAATGCATTTTCAAGATTTTTGTCAGTGATCTTTGTCCTATTTTTGTTTTTCGTATGCTTCATTCTTGGAAAATAACTGTTTACAAATATAAGTACTGCCAATGAGTGTGAAAATGAGGATATTTATCGCGGTGTAGGTAATCTTCATAAAAATTTCAGTGTAGAAACATTCTTAAATTTTTCTTTCCAGTTGAATGTCACTTTGCAGTTCAATGCATTCCATTTAAAGGTTTGAAGGTCATTTATTTATTTCTAGAGAAAATGGGGTAGAAAATATGCAGACACTGACCTTTTCACCCGGAGATCAATCTGGTGCGTCCCTTTGACTGCATCCAGCAGGAAAGACCGGATATTGTGGAGTTGAAAATATCAGTCGTGGATACCACAAGAATGAGGGAGTGTTCTTTTCAGTGACGAGTCGAAATGGACCAAACAAAGTGATTCTTGTCGAGTCTTTACTTGGAGAGAAAATGGAACTCGCTTTCATCCCTCCTAAGTTAGAAAAATCGACAGATTTGGTGGCAAAGGAATCTTTCTGTGCGAGTGGCATAAATTTGGGTAGTCATATACCCTGTACATTTTCGATGTGGGCGCTATAGGAATGAGGTCCTGGTACCTTATGTGAGATTTTTCTGTGTGCTATGGGTCCGGAGGGCATTTTTATGGACGATAATGTGAGGCCGCGCAGAGCTCAGATTGTTGACGAATTTCATGAAGTGGATATTCACCGTATGGATTGAACCCCGAGGTTTACGGATCACAATTCTATTGAATAATTTTGGGAGGAATTCCCCTCCCAGGACCCCCAGGAATTATCAGTACCGCTTTTGAAAAAAATGGGCTTTGTTGCCACAGATATTTATTGAGACCCTCGTAAACTGTATGGTAGCTTATTGTGAGGCTTGTATAGCAGTACAGAGTGGTCACACTCCATAATAGACAGACTTTCTCGAAGGAAAAAGGCTTTATCTCTAATTCATGATTTCACACTTTTTTGATGACTTAATTTACAATTAAAATATTTTCCATATTATTATGTTGCTATATTCTTCCTTCCATGCTTCCGTGCCAAATTTCGTGGTAACGCATGAAAAAGTTCATCAGTCTTCAAAGATTTTATGTTTGTTTGCGACCTTAATTTTGGACATGAGAGTATAATTGCAATTCTACATTGTTCAAATTGTAAATATGACATCTGTTTACCGAAATAACCGTTTATTATTTCTGTTGACACACACTATTTACAAAAATACACACGACATATAATATAAACCCGATTCAGACATCTTGTTTCATTCCTGTTTCCTCATTCTTCTGCAGTTCTATCGTTTTTTCCCACTCAAAAAGAGTAGGAAAAAAAAAAAAACCCAGCTCCTTCCTGCAGCAGCGCCCTCTTTTGATCAATTAAATCATTTATTCATGCTAAATCTTTACAAAATTATTCAGATTTTAGATTTTATGTAGTAATTAATGGATCCGACAGTTGTAAACTATAAACAAAAATTATTAATTTTATTACGTGTTGTTTGTATTAATTAATATTACATTTGATTCATACGTTTTGTGTCTATATACAATAACCGAGATAGAAAAAGAAATCTGAAATATATGTTTATTGCAAAAATTTTTCAAACAAGAATTAAATTAAATGAGTTTTAATTACTCTTTGCGAACGAAAACTACTCGTATCTTATTTTTATACTAAATTTTATTTTCGCACTTTTTACTTCTAATCAACATTTCTGATTAAATACATAAATGAGTTCTTACCTAAAAGAAAGAAGATAACCATGCATTTTAACAAGTCCGAATACAATTTCAGTCCTACAGGTTTGGGAAAAAGGATGGATCTTACTAGCTCGCCTTTGAAGTCGAAAACCCTATTAAGAAGAAAAATGTCACGTTTAGCTCAGACTTTGAAATTGCAATATTTTTTTAAAAAAAAAGCATATGTATTTATTGATCGCAAAAAATTATCAATACATATTTTGTACAAAGGGAACTATAAATCTTAATTTCGTAAGTCGGTTAGCAAACTGTATCGAATGGCATGTAGCTTAAATTGTTGCAAGTACAATACATAAATTTTTATCTATAAATTCCGAGAACTTTTTTTATTTTACCTCGTACCTCAAACACAATGTCTTTCACTCTTTCAGGTTAATAGAATTTCTTGGGAGGTTTATGATTATGACTAAATTTGCTTCAGCTAACTTATCTTAAAATCTAAGAAATCTGGCAACGTGGACGATTCTGTTATCAAGCACTATAATCTATATTACTTATTAGAAACTCACCTGCATCGATATAACGTGATTGTGGTTTAAAATTATATCTTTCAAGATTAAAATTCGTCCAATTACTTAACAATGCGATATTAATTCATATATATATAGCCATTTTTCAGCCATTGCTTTGTTTTGAATTTGTATTTGGGTCCAGAATCTGGCAATAACTTGTTTATTGTACTCAGATTTAGAGCGGCCCTGCATTTCTGTATGCAATTTTTGGGTAAGTTACCTTTTTCTCATAATGGATTTAGATTTCCTATCCATTATTTCCAATAGGTTTTTGCTCGGTATGATTAACAGAAAGGGGGAAGGTTGGCTGGCCAAAAAACATGTTCAACCCCACTTTTATAAAGAAAATTTTTTTAAGAAGAATTTTTTGTATACAAGCTGTTCTAAGTCAACAATGTTGATAATACTGTAGCATCCATTATTTTATATTTTTATATTTAACTCTGTTATTTCAATATTTCATATCTCCTTTTAAATTCTGTTTCCTGGTTATCTCGCAATTGCAATTCTTTTGAGTATTAATCATGTTAATTCATCTCTCTCTTGTAGGGAAATTTTGATTATATATTTAAAAATCTGATACCCACACCATGCAATGGATCGATCATATATGGGAGAACCTGGCAACAGGTGAGACCCTGTATGGGGGATCTGGCAGCAGGTCCAGCATATATAGAGAGGGAGAGACCCGTTAACTCTAACTTGCAAACTGGACAAGCTCCTCCCACCTTTTCGTATCAAACTTTCCGAGACCCCAGGGCAGTCAATCGGAGTTATTTTCCTGACCCTCCAGTATCCATTCAGAGAGCAGCCTCTGAGCTCTCTCCCATGCAAAGTACCCAAGAAACATCAAGCAACTTCCTTCCATAGCCACGCCCATATTTTCGCTCCACTTATCAGCATGCACCATCGTAGAAGTAGAAACTCCACCATCGCCGATTCCACATCTTAGATCACCAGATATGAGATAGAGGGCTGCAATGCACCAGATATGCCCAAAGACCAACCGTCATCAACCGGCAACAAGGCAGACGAGACCAGACCGGACCGGACGCGCCAGAAAGAAGGCAGCAGAAGCGAGAAAGCCGGAGAGAAGAAAAACGTGGTTGGAGAAAAAAAGAACTGCTGGACGATGGATTTTGCAATCTGTTAATATCTTCATAATTTATTCGTTTTTGTGATGTGTCCCGTAGAAAGAGAAAAATAAATCATTGGGACAAAAATGGACTGCCATTATTTTTTTACAATTCGAACACATCAATCAGTTAAAGAACCCACACAAGGTTAATAATAATAATAATAATATATATATATATATAACAGCAAACCATTTACACTCTTAAGATTTTTTTTACATCAATGAAGATACAACAGTTGTTAGCTGCAGATTGAAAATCCCATTTGATTTAAATTTCAAAGAATTTAGAGGGTAATACCAGATCATTTTATCGTCAAGATGAACTGTTATTTGTGAAAATGTCTCTATTGTGGCAGTAGAAACTGGTTTCAGCATAAACATAGTTCACAGCAACTTAAAAAAAATTGCCTATCGTAAAGGATAATTACCAGTGCGATAAACTACAGCTCGGACGCCGTTCGGATGGGTGCTTCTGCAAAGCAGGACTTCCGTGCCACAGGAGAGGATGCTCCGTTTGGTGGTCTGTACGTCAAAAGAAGCATCTTCAGAAATGGGATGAAACAGTTCATTATTGATTAAATAAGACAAATATAGTTGATTCATTATTAAAGAAACTGTTAAATGTGCTATGTTGTGTCAAATATCCCATACATAAAGCAGGAATTTCAATTATATAAAGTAAAAGTTGGTAAGAGAGGGAATATGATCCATTTTCATCAATTTTCTGTAAAAGCAAATAGTATATTTACCTTGTTTTTATCTTTGGTGGAAGTTTCAAAGAGTGCAGTTCGATTTTAATCCTCTGGTGACTAAGGGAAGATCCCCCCCCTCCATTTTAAAATTGATGATTGTCGTATTTAACTATAGCTTCCTCTGCATTTTTATGCAGAATGTCAGAATAGAACGCAATTTCGGGAAAGTATAGAACCCCTCCTCCCCTTCTTTTCTCCAAAAAACAACAAAGGCGACATCGCAACGGGAAGAGCGATTATTAGCATTGAAGAATATGGGTATAGGACATTAAGAGTACATCGTTGTCAATTTGGATCATTTCAGAAATCGAACGGGTAGCTCACCCAGAGGAAATCTATATAGTTCAATCTATATAGTCACTGAAACCCTGGAGAA
>BMAO01019785.1:0-28772 GCA_019973975.1 Trichonephila clavata | reverse complement strand
CAAGTGTCATACAATGAATTATCACAATACATTAAAAGCCATTATGTATAAGTATGAGAATAATGTATTTCTTTGTTAAAATTACATGTTTGGAAATTTATTTAAATGTACATTTATGTTAAAAACGTATACATGATAGAAACACAAATAAGGTACTCTTACTTGCATGTGCGATTGTATGATAGTCACCAAAGAGTGTCGCTATATTCCTAAAAGAGAAAATAAAATCTTAAATTAAACAGATTTACAAAGGTGAGTATATCGCTTTTTTTACAATCCTTTTTAGATCTATGTTTAAATTTGTGGAAATAATTCGAAGAAAAAAAACAGTAGACAGGCGACAATCTCTGAAGTAGGAGGGGGATGCGAAAGCAGAAAACAAATAAAATGGTGGTTATCTACACGATATTATTTTTTTCAATCTTGAATCAGGTTCAGTTAAATTTTAAATGGTAAACATTTCATGTTAATTATATGTGTAAAAGTTTTATATTCCACTTATACTGACTTTATTGCTAACACTGGGTACAGATAGAGAACGTGGATTATGGGAAAATACAATGTAGTGTACAATGGGAAAAAAATGTAATCATTCAATGTTGTATTCTTAGATTTAACAGGAAAAAGAATTGCAAATGGGAATGACTTATTATAATGCAATAATAATCCGTTATTCATTTCATTATATAAGAAAGAATTGGAGTAATGACACAAGAGTATTATATTCGATATTATATTTTAAATTAGACAATAATAACATTGTATAGAAAGAATTAAATATAATTAATGTTGAATAATAATATTATTATATATAATAATATTATATATATATATATATATATATATATATATATATATTATAATCAAATAATATTTAATTATATATTAAACGCGGACTTTTCTTGTTTTTTTTTTTTTTTTTTTTTTTTTTTTTTTTTTTTTTTTTTTTTTTTTTTTTTTATGTGTCACTGGACAACAGAGACTTTTCCAGGATAACAATGCAGTGTTTTTAAATCCCTGGACACAATGGAATAGGTTTTCCAACAGTGCATGTCTCTTACTCAACAATACAATGCTCCAACCTGTCCATGGACAGCAGGATACTTCTCTGAGCAGAAAATGCATCCATCCACACATAACAGTGGTTTAAAACTGTCCATGAATATTTTTTAAGGACTTTGACGAGCAACACAGGCTTCCATACGACAAGGCGGTCCTGAGACTCTCGTCGGCTCCGTATAGCTTTAGGGAACGATACAGAGAGAAAAGTATTGTTTTTTGCCCCCCCCCTCTCCCCGCACCGTGGATTTCGTTTTCCAGCAGTCCAGCACACGCCATGTCTCTTTAGACTACAAAGCAATGCTTCAAACCTGTCAATGGACCTCCTAAGACATTTCAAGACGCAATGGATCCCTTTACGAAACAAGGAAACTGTCCCAGGACGCTCATTCGAAAAAGTCCTTATACTAAAGCAGGCCCACGTCTTAGGATCAGAGTGCCCAGATTTGATATCACGGGGCAACCTTTTCGGAGCCATCCCTGCCACGGTCCCATTCATTATTCAACAAAGCTGTGTTTTTAATGTGTCACTGGACAACAGAGGACCTTTTCAGGATAACAATGCAGTGTTTTAAATCCCCCGGACACAATGGAATAGGTTTTCCAACAGTGCATGTCTCTCTACTCAACAATACAATGCCTCCAACCTGTCCATGGACAGCAGGATACCTTCGCTGAGCAGAAAATGCATCCATCCACACGACAAAACAGTGGTTTAAAACTGTCCATGAATATCTTAAGGACTTTGACGAGCAACACAGGCTTCCATACGACAAGGCGGTCCTTGAGACCTCTCGTCGGGCATCCGTATAGCTTTAGGGAACGATACAGAGAGAAAAGTATTGTTTTTACCCCCCCCCCCCCCTCTCCCCGCCACCGTGGATTTCGTTTTCCAGCAGGCCAGCACACGCCATGTCTCTTTAGACTACGAAGCAATGCTTCAAACCTGTCAATGGACCTCCTAAGACATTTCAAGACGCAATGGATCCCTTTACGAAACAAGGAAACTGTCCCAGGACGCTCATTCGAAAAAGTCCTTATACTAAAGCAGGCCCACGTCTTAGGATCAGAGTGCCCAGATTTGATATCACGGGGCAACCTTTTCGGAGCCATCCCTGCCACGGTCCCATTCATTATTCAACAATTTGTTAGTGGTTGCAATACATAAATAATTTTAAAATAAGAAATATATATATAGAAATTCTATGAAATTTTAAGCAAGTGTCATACAATGAATTATCACAATACATTAAAAGCCATTATGTATAAGTATGAGAATAATGTATTTCTTTGTTAAAATTACATGTTTGGAAATTTATTTAAATGTACATTTATGTTTAAAAACGTATACATGATAGAAACACAAATAAGGTACTCTTACTTGCATGTGCGATTGTATGATAGTCACCAAAGAGTGTCGCTATATTCCTAAAAGAGAAAATAAAATCTTAAATTAAACAGATTTACAAAGGTGAGTATATCGCTTTTTTTACAATCCTTTTTAGATCTATGTTTAAATTTGTGGAAATAATTCGAAGAAAAAAAACAGTAGACAGGCGACAATCTCTGAAGTAGGAGGGGGGATGCGAAAGCAGAAAACAAATAAAATGGTGGTTATCTACACGATATTATTTTTTTTCAATCTTGAATCAGGTTCAGTTAAATTTTAAATGGTAAACATTTCATGTTAATTATATGTGTAAAAGTTTTATATTCCACTTATACTGACTTTATTGCTAACACTGGGTACAGATAGAGAACGTGGATTATGGGAAAATACAATGTAGTGTACAATGGGAAAAAAATGTAATCATTCAATGTTGTATTCTTAGATTTAACAGGAAAAAGAATTGCAAATGGGAATGACTTATTATAATGCAATAATAATCCGTTATTCATTTCATTATATAAGAAAGAATTGGAGTAATGACACAAGAGTATTATATTCGATATTATATTTTAAATTAGACAATAATAACATTGTATAGAAAGAATTAAATATAATTAATGTTGAATAATAATATTATTATATATAATAATATTATATATATATATATATATATATATATATATATATATATATTATAATCAAATAATATTTAATTATATATTAAACGCGGACTTTCCTTGTTTTTTTTTTTTTTTTTTTTTTTTTTTTTTTTTTTATGTGTCACTGGACAACAGAGGACCTTTTCAGGATAACAATGCAGTGTTTTAAATCCCCTGGACACAATGGAATAGGTTTTCCAACAGTGCATGTCTCTTTACTCAACAATACAATGCCTCCAACCTGTCCATGGACAGCAGGATACCTTCTCTGAGCAGAAAATGCATCCATCCACACGACATAACAGTGGTTTAAAACTGTCCATGAATATTTTAAGGACTTTGACGAGCAACACAGGCTTCCATACGACAAGGCGGTCCTTGAGACCTCTCGTCGGGCATCCGTATAGCTTTAGGGAACGATACAGAGAGAAAAGTATTGTTTTTACCCCCCCCCTCTCCCCGCCACCGTGGATTTCGTTTTCCAGCAGTCCAGCACACGCCATGTCTCTTTAGACTACAAAGCAATGCTTCAAACCTGTCAA
The DNA here is from genome assembly GCA_019973975.1 of Trichonephila clavata. Classification (NCBI taxonomy): domain Eukaryota; kingdom Metazoa; phylum Arthropoda; class Arachnida; order Araneae; family Nephilidae; genus Trichonephila; species Trichonephila clavata. The sequence goes on along the minus strand of BMAO01019785.1, from coordinate 25,122 downwards.
TGGACCTCCTAAGACATTTCAAGACGCAATGGATCCCTTTACGAAACAAGGAAACTGTCCCAGGACGCTCATTCGAAAAAGTCCTTATACTAAAGCAGGCCCACGTCTTAGGATCAGAGTGCCCAGATTTGATATCACGGGGCAACCTTTTCGGAGCCATCCCTGCCACGGTCCCATTCATTATTCAACAAAGCTGTGTTTTTAATGTGTCACTGGACAACAGAGGACCTTTTCAGGATAACAATGCAGTGTTTTAAATCCCCTGGACACAATGGAATAGGTTTTCCAACAGTGCATGTCTCTTTACTCAACAATACAATGCCTCCAACCTGTCCATGGACAGCAGGATACCTTCTCTGAGCAGAAAATGCATCCATCCACACAACAAAACAGTGGTTTAAAACTGTCCATGAATATTTTAAGGACTTTGACGAGCAACACAGGCTTCCATACGACAAGGCGGTCCTTGAGACCTCTCGTCGGGCATCCGTATAGCTTTAGGGAACGATACAGAGAGAAAAGTATTGTTTTTACCCCCCCCCCCTCTCCCCGCCACCGTGGATTTCGTTTTCCAGCAGTCCAGCACACGCCATGTCTCTTTAGACTACAAAGCAATGCTTCAAACCTGTCAATGGACCTCCTAAGACATTTCAAGACGCAATGGATCCCTTTACGAAACAAGGAAACTGTCCCAGGACGCTCATTCGAAAAAGTCCTTATACTAAAGCAGGCCCACGTCTTAGGATCAGAGTGCCCAGATTTGATATCACGGGGCAACCTTTTCGGAGCCATCCCTGCCACGGTCCCATTCATTATTCAACAATTTGTTAGTGGTTGCAATACATAAATAATTTTAAAATAAGAAATATATATATAGAAATTCTATGAAATTTTAAGCAAGTGTCATACAATGAATTATCACAATACATTAAAAGCCATTATGTATAAGTATGAGAATAATGTATTTCTTTGTTAAAATTACATGTTTGGAAATTTATTTAAATGTACATTTATGTTTAAAAACGTATACATGATAGAAACACAAATAAGGTACTCTTACTTGCATGTGCGATTGTATGATAGTCACCAAAGAGTGTCGCTATATTCCTAAAAGAGAAAATAAAATCTTAAATTAAACAGATTTACAAAGGTGAGTATATCGCTTTTTTTACAATCCTTTTTAGATCTATGTTTAAATTTGTGGAAATAATTCGAAGAAAAAAAACAGTAGACAGGCGACAATCTCTGAAGTAGGAGGGGGATGCGAAAGCAGAAAACAAATAAAATGGTGGTTATCTACACGATATTATTTTTTTCAATCTTGAATCAGGTTCAGTTAAATTTTAAATGGTAAACATTTCATGTTAATTATATGTGTAAAAGTTTTATATTCCACTTATACTGACTTTATTGCTAACACTGGGTACAGATAGAGAACGTGGATTATGGGAAATACAATGTAGTGTACAATGGGAAAAAAATGTAATCATTCAATGTTGTATTCTTAGATTTAACAGGAAAAAGAATTGCAAATGGGAATGACTTATTATAATGCAATAATAATCCGTTATTCATTTCATTATATAAGAAAGAATTGGAGTAATGACACAAGAGTATTATATTCGATATTATATTTTAAATTAGACAATAATAACATTGTATAGAAAGAATTAAATATAATTAATGTTGAATAATAATATTATTATATATAATAATATTATATATATATATATATATATATATATATATATATATATTATAATCAAATAATATTTAATTATATATTAAACGCGGACTTTCCTTGTTTTTTTTTTTTTTTTTTTTTTTTTTTTTTTTATGTGTCACTGGACAACAGAGGACCTTTTCAGGATAACAATGCAGTGTTTTAAATCCCCTGGACACAATGGAATAGGTTTTCCAACAGTGCATGTCTCTTTACTCAACAATACAATGCCTCCAACCTGTCCATGGACAGCAGGATACCTTCTCTGAGCAGAAAATGCATCCATCCACACGACATAACAGTGGTTTAAAACTGTCCATGAATATTTTAAGGACTTTGACGAGCAACACAGGCTTCCATACGACAAGGCGGTCCTTGAGACCTCTCGTCGGGCATCCGTATAGCTTTAGGGAACGATACAGAGAGAAAAGTATTGTTTTTACCCCCCCCCCTCTCCCCGCCACCGTGGATTTCGTTTTCCAGCAGTCCAGCACACGCCATGTCTCTTTAGACTACAAAGCAATGCTTCAAACCTGTCAATGGACCTCCTAAGACATTTCAAGACGCAATGGATCCCTTTACGAAACAAGGAAACTGTCCCAGGACGCTCATTCGAAAAAGTCCTTATACTAAAGCAGGCCCACGTCTTAGGATCAGAGTGCCCAGATTTGATATCACGGGGCAACCTTTTCGGAGCCATCCCTGCCACGGTCCCATTCATTATTCAACAAAGCTGTGTTTTTAATGTGTCACTGGACAACAGAGGACCTTTTCAGGATAACAATGCAGTGTTTTAAATCCCCTGGACACAATGGAATAGGTTTTCCAACAGTGCATGTCTCTTTACTCAACAATACAATGCCTCCAACCTGTCCATGGACAGCAGGATACCTTCTCTGAGCAGAAAATGCATCCATCCACACAACAAAACAGTGGTTTAAAACTGTCCATGAATATTTTAAGGACTTTGACGAGCAACACAGGCTTCCATACGACAAGGCGGTCCTTGAGACCTCTCGTCGGGCATCCGTATAGCTTTAGGGAACGATACAGAGAGAAAAGTATTGTTTTTACCCCCCCCCCTCTCCCCGCCACCGTGGATTTCGTTTTCCAGCAGTCCAGCACACGCCATGTCTCTTTAGACTACAAAGCAATGCTTCAAACCTGTCAATGGACCTCCTAAGACATTTCAAGACGCAATGGATCCCTTTACGAAACAAGGAAACTGTCCCAGGACGCTCATTCGAAAAAGTCCTTATACTAAAGCAGGCCCACGTCTTAGGATCAGAGTGCCCAGATTTGATATCACGGGGCAACCTTTTCGGAGCCATCCCTGCCACGGTCCCATTCATTATTCAACAATTTGTTAGTGGTTGCAATACATAAATAATTTTAAAATAAGAAATATATATATAGAAATTCTATGAAATTTTAAGCAAGTGTCATACAATGAATTATCACAATACATTAAAAGCCATTATGTATAAGTATGAGAATAATGTATTTCTTTGTTAAAATTACATGTTTGGAAATTTATTTAAATGTACATTTATGTTTAAAAACGTATACATGATAGAAACACAAATAAGGTACTCTTACTTGCATGTGCGATTGTATGATAGTCACCAAAGAGTGTCGCTATATTCCTAAAAGAGAAAATAAAATCTTAAATTAAACAGATTTACAAAGGTGAGTATATCGCTTTTTTTACAATCCTTTTTAGATCTATGTTTAAATTTGTGGAAATAATTCGAAGAAAAAAAACAGTAGACAGGCGACAATCTCTGAAGTAGGAGGGGGGATGCGAAAGCAGAAAACAAATAAAATGGTGGTTATCTACACGATATTATTTTTTTCAATCTTGAATCAGGTTCAGTTAAATTTTAAATGGTAAACATTTCATGTTAATTATATGTGTAAAAGTTTTATATTCCACTTATACTGACTTTATTGCTAACACTGGGTACAGATAGAGAACGTGGATTATGGGAAAATACAATGTAGTGTACAATGGGAAAAAAATGTAATCATTCAATGTTGTATTCTTAGATTTAACAGGAAAAAGAATTGCAAATGGGAATGACTTATTATAATGCAATAATAATCCGTTATTCATTTCATTATATAAGAAAGAATTGGAGTAATGACACAAGAGTATTATATTCGATATTATATTTTAAATTAGACAATAATAACATTGTATAGAAAGAATTAAATATAATTAATGTTGAATAATAATATTATTATATATAATAATATTATATATATATATATATATATATATATATATATATTATAATCAAATAATATTTAATTATATATTAAACGCGGACTTTCCTTGTTTTTTTTTTTTTTTTTTTTTTTTTTTTTTTTATGTGTCACTGGACAACAGAGGACCTTTTCAGGATAACAATGCAGTGTTTTAAATCCCCTGGACACAATGGAATAGGTTTTCCAACAGTGCATGTCTCTTCACTCAACAATACAATGCCTCCAACCTGTCCATGGACAGCAGGATACCTTCTCTGAGCAGAAAATGCATCCATCCACACGACATAACAGTGGTTTAAAACTGTCCATGAATATTTTAAGGACTTTGACGAGCAACACAGGCTTCCATACGACAAGGCGGTCCTTGAGACCTCTCGTCGGGCATCCGTATAGCTTTAGGGAACGATACAGAGAGAAAAGTATTGTTTTTACCCCCCCCCCTCTCCCCGCCACCGTGGATTTCGTTTTCCAGCAGTCCAGCACACGCCATGTCTCTTTAGACTACAAAGCAATGCTTCAAACCTGTCAATGGACCTCCTAAGACATTTCAAGACGCAATGGATCCCTTTACGAAACAAGGAAACTGTCCCAGGACGCTCATTCGAAAAAGTCCTTATACTAAAGCAGGCCCACGTCTTAGGATCAGAGTGCCCAGATTTGATATCACGGGCAACCTTTTCGGAGCCATCCCTGCCACGGTCCCATTCATTATTCAACAAAGCTGTGTTTTTAATGTGTCACTGGACAACAGAGGACCTTTTCAGGATAACAATGCAGTGTTTTAAATCCCCGGACACAATGGAATAGGTTTTCCAACAGTGCATGTCTCTTCACTCAACAATACAATGCCTCCAACCTGTCCATGGACAGCAGGATACCTTCTCTGAGCAGAAAATGCATCCATCCACACGACATAACAGTGGTTTAAAACTGTCCATGAATATTTTAAGGACTTTGACGAGCAACACAGGCTTCCATACGACAAGGCGGTCCTTGAGACCTCTCGTCGGGCATCCGTATAGCTTTAGGGAACGATACAGAGAGAAAAGTATTGTTTTTACCCCCCCCCCCTCTCCCGCCACCGTGGATTTCGTTTTCCAGCAGTCCAGCACACGCCATGTCTCTTTAGACTACAAAGCAATGCTTCAAACCTGTCAATGGACCTCCTAAGACATTTCAAGACGCAATGGATCCCTTTACGAAACAAGGAAACTGTCCCAGGACGCTCATTCGAAAAAGTCCTTATACTAAAGCAGGCCCACGTCTTAGGATCAGAGTGCCCAGATTTGATATCACGGGGCAACCTTTTCGGAGCCATCCCTGCCACGGTCCCATTCATTATTCAACAATTTGTTAGTGGTTGCAATACATAAATAATTTTAAAATAAGAAATATATATATAGAAATTCTATGAAATTTTAAGCAAGTGTCATACAATGAATTATCACAATACATTAAAAGCCATTATGTATAAGTATGAGAATAATGTATTTCTTTGTTAAAATTACATGTTTGGAAATTTATTTAAATGTACATTTATGTTTAAAAACGTATACATGATAGAAACACAAATAAGGTACTCTTACTTGCATGTGCGATTGTATGATAGTCACCAAAGAGTGTCGCTATATTCCTAAAAGAGAAAATAAAATCTTAAATTAAACAGATTTACAAAGGTGAGTATATCGCTTTTTTTACAATCCTTTTTAGATCTATGTTTAAATTTGTGGAAATAATTCGAAGAAAAAAAACAGTAGACAGGCGACAATCTCTGAAGTAGGAGGGGGGATGCGAAAGCAGAAAACAAATAAAATGGTGGTTATCTACACGATATTATTTTTTTCAATCTTGAATCAGGTTCAGTTAAATTTTAAATGGTAAACATTTCATGTTAATTATATGTGTAAAAGTTTTATATTCCACTTATACTGACTTTATTGCTAACACTGGGTACAGATAGAGAACGTGGATTATGGGAAAATACAATGTAGTGTACAATGGGAAAAAAATGTAATCATTCAATGTTGTATTCTTAGATTTAACAGGAAAAAGAATTGCAAATGGGAATGACTTATTATAATGCAATAATAATCCGTTATTCATTTCATTATATAAGAAAGAATTGGAGTAATGACACAAGAGTATTATATTCGATATTATATTTTAAATTAGACAATAATAACATTGTATAGAAAGAATTAAATATAATTAATGTTGAATAATAATATTATTATATATAATAATATTATATATATATATATATATATATATATATATATATATTATAATCAAATAATATTTAATTATATATTAAACGCGGACTTTCCTTGTTTTTTTTTTTTTTTTTTTTTTTTTTTTTTTTTTATGTGTCACTGGACAACAGAGGACCTTTTCAGGATAACAATGCAGTGTTTTAAATCCCCTGGACACAATGGAATAGGTTTTCCAACAGTGCATGTCTCTTCACTCAACAATACAATGCCTCCAACCTGTCCATGGACAGCAGGATACCTTCTCTGAGCAGAAAATGCATCCATCCACACGACATAACAGTGGTTTAAAACTGTCCATGAATATTTTAAGGACTTTGACGAGCAACACAGGCTTCCATACGACAAGGCGGTCCTTGAGACCTCTCGTCGGGCATCCGTATAGCTTTAGGGAACGATACAGAGAGAAAAGTATTGTTTTTACCCCCCCCCCTCTCCCCGCCACCGTGGATTTCGTTTTCCAGCAGTCCAGCACACGCCATGTCTCTTTAGACTACAAAGCAATGCTTCAAACCTGTCAATGGACCTCCTAAGACATTTCAAGACGCAATGGATCCCTTTACGAAACAAGGAAACTGTCCCAGGACGCTCATTCGAAAAAGTCCTTATACTAAAGCAGGCCCACGTCTTAGGATCAGAGTGCCCAGATTTGATATCACGGGGCAACCTTTTCGGAGCCATCCCTGCCACGGTCCCATTCATTATTCAACAAAGCTGTGTTTTTAATGTGTCACTGGACAACAGAGGACCTTTTCAGGATAACAATGCAGTGTTTTAAATCCCCTGGACACAATGGAATAGGTTTTCCAACAGTGCATGTCTCTTTACTCAACAATACAATGCCTCCAACCTGTCCATGGACAGCAGGATACCTTCTCTGAGCAGAAAATGCATCCATCCACACAACAAAACAGTGGTTTAAAACTGTCCATGAATATTTTAAGGACTTTGACGAGCAACACAGGCTTCCATACGACAAGGCGGTCCTTGAGACCTCTCGTCGGGCATCCGTATAGCTTTAGGGAACGATACAGAGAGAAAAGTATTGTTTTTACCCCCCCCCCCTCTCCCCGCCACCGTGGATTTCGTTTTCCAGCAGTCCAGCACACGCCATGTCTCTTTAGACTACAAAGCAATGCTTCAAACCTGTCAATGGACCTCCTAAGACATTTCAAGACGCAATGGATCCCTTTACGAAACAAGGAAACTGTCCCAGGACGCTCATTCGAAAAAGTCCTTATACTAAAGCAGGCCCACGTCTTAGGATCAGAGTGCCCAGATTTGATATCACGGGGCAACCTTTTCGGAGCCATCCCTGCCACGGTCCCATTCATTATTCAACAATTTGTTAGTGGTTGCAATACATAAATAATTTTAAAATAAGAAATATATATATAGAAATTCTATGAAATTTTAAGCAAGTGTCATACAATGAATTATCACAATACATTAAAAGCCATTATGTATAAGTATGAGAATAATGTATTTCTTTGTTAAAATTACATGTTTGGAAATTTATTTAAATGTACATTTATGTTTAAAAACGTATACATGATAGAAACACAAATAAGGTACTCTTACTTGCATGTGCGATTGTATGATAGTCACCAAAGAGTGTCGCTATATTCCTAAAAGAGAAAATAAAATCTTAAATTAAACAGATTTACAAAGGTGAGTATATCGCTTTTTTTACAATCCTTTTTAGATCTATGTTTAAATTTGTGGAAATAATTCGAAGAAAAAAAACAGTAGACAGGCGACAATCTCTGAAGTAGGAGGGGGGATGCGAAAGCAGAAAACAAATAAAATGGTGGTTATCTACACGATATTATTTTTTTCAATCTTGAATCAGGTTCAGTTAAATTTTAAATGGTAAACATTTCATGTTAATTATATGTGTAAAAGTTTTATATTCCACTTATACTGACTTTATTGCTAACACTGGGTACAGATAGAGAACGTGGATTATGGGAAAATACAATGTAGTGTACAATGGGAAAAAAATGTAATCATTCAATGTTGTATTCTTAGATTTAACAGGAAAAAGAATTGCAAATGGGAATGACTTATTATAATGCAATAATAATCCGTTATTCATTTCATTATATAAGAAAGAATTGGAGTAATGACACAAGAGTATTATATTCGATATTATATTTTAAATTAGACAATAATAACATTGTATAGAAAGAATTAAATATAATTAATGTTGAATAATAATATTATTATATATAATAATATTATATATATATATATATATATATATATATATATATATTATAATCAAATAATATTTAATTATATATTAAACGCGGACTTTCCTTGTTTTTTTTTTTTTTTTTTTTTTTTTTTTTTTTTTATGTGTCACTGGACAACAGAGGACCTTTTCAGGATAACAATGCAGTGTTTTAAATCCCCTGGACACAATGGAATAGGTTTTCCAACAGTGCATGTCTCTTCACTCAACAATACAATGCCTCCAACCTGTCCATGGACAGCAGGATACCTTCTCTGAGCAGAAAATGCATCCATCCACACGACATAACAGTGGTTTAAAACTGTCCATGAATATTTTAAGGACTTTGACGAGCAACACAGGCTTCCATACGACAAGGCGGTCCTTGAGACCTCTCGTCGGGCATCCGTATAGCTTTAGGGAACGATACAGAGAGAAAAGTATTGTTTTTACCCCCCCCCCTCTCCCCGCCACCGTGGATTTCGTTTTCCAGCAGTCCAGCACACGCCATGTCTCTTTAGACTACAAAGCAATGCTTCAAACCTGTCAATGGACCTCCTAAGACATTTCAAGACGCAATGGATCCCTTTACGAAACAAGGAAACTGTCCCAGGACGCTCATTCGAAAAAGTCCTTATACTAAAGCAGGCCCACGTCTTAGGATCAGAGTGCCCAGATTTGATATCACGGGGCAACCTTTTCGGAGCCATCCCTGCCACGGTCCCATTCATTATTCAACAAAGCTGTGTTTTTAATGTGTCACTGGACAACAGAGGACCTTTTCAGGATAACAATGCAGTGTTTTAAATCCCCTGGACACAATGGAATAGGTTTTCCAACAGTGCATGTCTCTTTACTCAACAATACAATGCCTCCAACCTGTCCATGGACAGCAGGATACCTTCTCTGAGCAGAAAATGCATCCATCCACACAACAAAACAGTGGTTTAAAACTGTCCATGAATATTTTAAGGACTTTGACGAGCAACACAGGCTTCCATACGACAAGGCGGTCCTTGAGACCTCTCGTCGGGCATCCGTATAGCTTTAGGGAACGATACAGAGAGAAAAGTATTGTTTTTACCCCCCCCCCCTCTCCCCGCCACCGTGGATTTCGTTTTCCAGCAGTCCAGCACACGCCATGTCTCTTTAGACTACAAAGCAATGCTTCAAACCTGTCAATGGACCTCCTAAGACATTTCAAGACGCAATGGATCCCTTTACGAAACAAGGAAACTGTCCCAGGACGCTCATTCGAAAAAGTCCTTATACTAAAGCAGGCCCACGTCTTAGGATCAGAGTGCCCAGATTTGATATCACGGGGCAACCTTTTCGGAGCCATCCCTGCCACGGTCCCATTCATTATTCAACAAAGCTGTGTTTTTAATGTGTCACTGGACAACAGAGGACCTTTTCAGGATAACAATGCAGTGTTTTAAATCCCCTGGACACAATGGAATAGGTTTTCCAACAGTGCATGTCTCTTTACTCAACAATACAATGCCTCCAACCTGTCCATGGACAGCAGGATACCTTCTCTGAGCAGAAAATGCATCCATCCACACAACAAAACAGTGGTTTAAAACTGTCCATGAATATTTTAAGGACTTTGACGAGCAACACAGGCTTCCATACGACAAGGCGGTCCTTGAGACCTCTCGTCGGGCATCCGTATAGCTTTAGGGAACGATACAGAGAGAAAAGTATTGTTTTTACCCCCCCCCCCTCTCCCCGCCACCGTGGATTTCGTTTTCCAGCAGTCCAGCACACGCCATGTCTCTTTAGACTACAAAGCAATGCTTCAAACCTGTCAATGGACCTCCTAAGACATTTCAAGACGCAATGGATCCCTTTACGAAACAAGGAAACTGTCCCAGGACGCTCATTCGAAAAAGTCCTTATACTAAAGCAGGCCCACGTCTTAGGATCAGAGTGCCCAGATTTGATATCACGGGGCAACCTTTTCGGAGCCATCCCTGCCACGGTCCCATTCATTATTCAACAATTTGTTAGTGGTTGCAATACATAAATAATTTTAAAATAAGAAATATATATATAGAAATTCTATGAAATTTTAAGCAAGTGTCATACAATGAATTATCACAATACATTAAAAGCCATTATGTATAAGTATGAGAATAATGTATTTCTTTGTTAAAATTACATGTTTGGAAATTTATTTAAATGTACATTTATGTTTAAAAACGTATACATGATAGAAACACAAATAAGGTACTCTTACTTGCATGTGCGATTGTATGATAGTCACCAAAGAGTGTCGCTATATTCCTAAAAGAGAAAATAAAATCTTAAATTAAACAGATTTACAAAGGTGAGTATATCGCTTTTTTTACAATCCTTTTTAGATCTATGTTTAAATTTGTGGAAATAATTCGAAGAAAAAAAACAGTAGACAGGCGACAATCTCTGAAGTAGGAGGGGGGATGCGAAAGCAGAAAACAAATAAAATGGTGGTTATCTACACGATATTATTTTTTTCAATCTTGAATCAGGTTCAGTTAAATTTTAAATGGTAAACATTTCATGTTAATTATATGTGTAAAAGTTTTATATTCCACTTATACTGACTTTATTGCTAACACTGGGTACAGATAGAGAACGTGGATTATGGGAAAATACAATGTAGTGTACAATGGGAAAAAAATGTAATCATTCAATGTTGTATTCTTAGATTTAACAGGAAAAAGAATTGCAAATGGGAATGACTTATTATAATGCAATAATAATCCGTTATTCATTTCATTATATAAGAAAGAATTGGAGTAATGACACAAGAGTATTATATTCGATATTATATTTTAAATTAGACAATAATAACATTGTATAGAAAGAATTAAATATAATTAATGTTGAATAATAATATTATTATATATAATAATATTATATATATATATATATATATATATATATATATATATATTATAATCAAATAATATTTAATTATATATTAAACGCGGACTTTCCTTGTTTTTTTTTTTTTTTTTTTTTTTTTTTTTTTTTATGTGTCACTGGACAACAGAGGACCTTTTCAGGATAACAATGCAGTGTTTTAAATCCCCTGGACACAATGGAATAGGTTTTCCAACAGTGCATGTCTCTTCACTCAACAATACAATGCCTCCAACCTGTCCATGGACAGCAGGATACCTTCTCTGAGCAGAAAATGCATCCATCCACACGACATAACAGTGGTTTAAAACTGTCCATGAATATTTTAAGGACTTTGACGAGCAACACAGGCTTCCATACGACAAGGCGGTCCTTGAGACCTCTCGTCGGGCATCCGTATAGCTTTAGGGAACGATACAGAGAGAAAAGTATTGTTTTTACCCCCCCCCCTCTCCCCGCCACCGTGGATTTCGTTTTCCAGCAGTCCAGCACACGCCATGTCTCTTTAGACTACAAAGCAATGCTTCAAACCTGTCAATGGACCTCCTAAGACATTTCAAGACGCAATGGATCCCTTTACGAAACAAGGAAACTGTCCCAGGACGCTCATTCGAAAAAGTCCTTATACTAAAGCAGGCCCACGTCTTAGGATCAGAGTGCCCAGATTTGATATCACGGGGCAACCTTTTCGGAGCCATCCCTGCCACGGTCCCATTCATTATTCAACAAAGCTGTGTTTTTAATGTGTCACTGGACAACAGAGGACCTTTTCAGGATAACAATGCAGTGTTTTAAATCCCCTGGACACAATGGAATAGGTTTTCCAACAGTGCATGTCTCTTTACTCAACAATACAATGCCTCCAACCTGTCCATGGACAGCAGGATACCTTCTCTGAGCAGAAAATGCATCCATCCACACAACAAAACAGTGGTTTAAAACTGTCCATGAATATTTTAAGGACTTTGACGAGCAACACAGGCTTCCATACGACAAGGCGGTCCTTGAGACCTCTCGTCGGGCATCCGTATAGCTTTAGGGAACGATACAGAGAGAAAAGTATTGTTTTTACCCCCCCCCCCTCTCCCCGCCACCGTGGATTTCGTTTTCCAGCAGTCCAGCACACGCCATGTCTCTTTAGACTACAAAGCAATGCTTCAAACCTGTCAATGGACCTCCTAAGACATTTCAAGACGCAATGGATCCCTTTACGAAACAAGGAAACTGTCCAAGGACGCTCATTCGAAAAAGTCCTTATACTAAAGCAGGCCCACGTCTTAGGATCAGAGTGCCCAGATTTGATATCACGGGGCAACCTTTTCGGAGCCATCCCTGCCACGGTCCCATTCATTATTCAACAATTTGTTAGTGGTTGCAATACATAAATAATTTTAAAATAAGAAATATATATATAGAAATTCTATGAAATTTTAAGCAAGTGTCATACAATGAATTATCACAATACATTAAAAGCCATTATGTATAAGTATGAGAATAATGTATTTCTTTGTTAAAATTACATGTTTGGAAATTTATTTAAATGTACATTTATGTTTAAAAACGTATACATGATAGAAACACAAATAAGGTACTCTTACTTGCATGTGCGATTGTATGATAGTCACCAAAGAGTGTCGCTATATTCCTAAAAGAGAAAATAAAATCTTAAATTAAACAGATTTACAAAGGTGAGTATATCGCTTTTTTTACAATCCTTTTTAGATCTATGTTTAAATTTGTGGAAATAATTCGAAGAAAAAAAACAGTAGACAGGCGACAATCTCTGAAGTAGGAGGGGGGATGCGAAAGCAGAAAACAAATAAAATGGTGGTTATCTACACGATATTATTTTTTTCAATCTTGAATCAGGTTCAGTTAAATTTTAAATGGTAAACATTTCATGTTAATTATATGTGTAAAAGTTTTATATTCCACTTATACTGACTTTATTGCTAACACTGGGTACAGATAGAGAACGTGGATTATGGGAAAATACAATGTAGTGTACAATGGGAAAAAAATGTAATCATTCAATGTTGTATTCTTAGATTTAACAGGAAAAAGAATTGCAAATGGGAATGACTTATTATAATGCAATAATAATCCGTTATTCATTTCATTATATAAGAAAGAATTGGAGTAATGACACAAGAGTATTATATTCGATATTATATTTTAAATTAGACAATAATAACATTGTATAGAAAGAATTAAATATAATTAATGTTGAATAATAATATTATTATATATAATAATATTATATATATATATATATATATATATATATATATATATATTATAATCAAATAATATTTAATTATATATTAAACGCGGACTTTCCTTGTTTTTTTTTTTTTTTTTTTTTTTTTTTTTTTTTTATGTGTCACTGGACAACAGAGGACCTTTTCAGGATAACAATGCAGTGTTTTAAATCCCCTGGACACAATGGAATAGGTTTTCCAACAGTGCATGTCTCTTCACTCAACAATACAATGCCTCCAACCTGTCCATGGACAGCAGGATACCTTCTCTGAGCAGAAAATGCATCCATCCACACGACATAACAGTGGTTTAAAACTGTCCATGAATATTTTAAGGACTTTGACGAGCAACACAGGCTTCCATACGACAAGGCGGTCCTTGAGACCTCTCGTCGGGCATCCGTATAGCTTTAGGGAACGATACAGAGAGAAAAGTATTGTTTTTACCCCCCCCCCTCTCCCCGCCACCGTGGATTTCGTTTTCCAGCAGTCCAGCACACGCCATGTCTCTTTAGACTACAAAGCAATGCTTCAAACCTGTCAATGGACCTCCTAAGACATTTCAAGACGCAATGGATCCCTTTACGAAACAAGGAAACTGTCCCAGGACGCTCATTCGAAAAAGTCCTTATACTAAAGCAGGCCCACGTCTTAGGATCAGAGTGCCCAGATTTGATATCACGGGGCAACCTTTTCGGAGCCATCCCTGCCACGGTCCCATTCATTATTCAACAAAGCTGTGTTTTTAATGTGTCACTGGACAACAGAGGACCTTTTCAGGATAACAATGCAGTGTTTTAAATCCCCTGGACACAATGGAATAGGTTTTCCAACAGTGCATGTCTCTTTACTCAACAATACAATGCCTCCAACCTGTCCATGGACAGCAGGATACCTTCTCTGAGCAGAAAATGCATCCATCCACACAACAAAACAGTGGTTTAAAACTGTCCATGAATATTTTAAGGACTTTGACGAGCAACACAGGCTTCCATACGACAAGGCGGTCCTTGAGACCTCTCGTCGGGCATCCGTATAGCTTTAGGGAACGATACAGAGAGAAAAGTATTGTTTTTACCCCCCCCCCCTCTCCCCGCCACCGTGGATTTCGTTTTCCAGCAGTCCAGCACACGCCATGTCTCTTTAGACTACAAAGCAATGCTTCAAACCTGTCAATGGACCTCCTAAGACATTTCAAGACGCAATGGATCCCTTTACGAAACAAGGAAACTGTCCCAGGACGCTCATTCGAAAAAGTCCTTATACTAAAGCAGGCCCACGTCTTAGGATCAGAGTGCCCAGATTTGATATCACGGGGCAACCTTTTCGGAGCCATCCCTGCCACGGTCCCATTCATTATTCAACAATTTGTTAGTGGTTGCAATACATAAATAATTTTAAAATAAGAAATATATATATAGAAATTCTATGAAATTTTAAGCAAGTGTCATACAATGAATTATCACAATACATTAAAAGCCATTATGTATAAGTATGAGAATAATGTATTTCTTTGTTAAAATTACATGTTTGGAAATTTATTTAAATGTACATTTATGTTTAAAAACGTATACATGATAGAAACACAAATAAGGTACTCTTACTTGCATGTGCGATTGTATGATAGTCACCAAAGAGTGTCGCTATATTCCTAAAAGAGAAAATAAAATCTTAAATTAAACAGATTTACAAAGGTGAGTATATCGCTTTTTTTACAATCCTTTTTAGATCTATGTTTAAATTTGTGGAAATAATTCGAAGAAAAAAAACAGTAGACAGGCGACAATCTCTGAAGTAGGAGGGGGGATGCGAAAGCAGAAAACAAATAAAATGGTGGTTATCTACACGATATTATTTTTTTCAATCTTGAATCAGGTTCAGTTAAATTTTAAATGGTAAACATTTCATGTTAATTATATGTGTAAAAGTTTTATATTCCACTTATACTGACTTTATTGCTAACACTGGGTACAGATAGAGAACGTGGATTATGGGAAAATACAATGTAGTGTACAATGGGAAAAAAATGTAATCATTCAATGTTGTATTCTTAGATTTAACAGGAAAAAGAATTGCAAATGGGAATGACTTATTATAATGCAATAATAATCCGTTATTCATTTCATTATATAAGAAAGAATTGGAGTAATGACACAAGAGTATTATATTCGATATTATATTTTAAATTAGACAATAATAACATTGTATAGAAAGAATTAAATATAATTAATGTTGAATAATAATATTATTATATATAATAATATTATATATATATATATATATATATATATATATATATATATTATAATCAAATAATATTTAATTATATATTAAACGCGGACTTTCCTTGTTTTTTTTTTTTTTTTTTTTTTTTTTTTTTTTTTATGTGTCACTGGACAACAGAGGACCTTTTCAGGATAACAATGCAGTGTTTTAAATCCCCTGGACACAATGGAATAGGTTTTCCAACAGTGCATGTCTCTTTACTCAACAATACAATGCCTCCAACCTGTCCATGGACAGCAGGATACCTTCTCTGAGCAGAAAATGCATCCATCCACACGACATAACAGTGGTTTAAAACTGTCCATGAATATTTTAAGGACTTTGACGAGCAACACAGGCTTCCATACGACAAGGCGGTCCTTGAGACCTCTCGTCGGGCATCCGTATAGCTTTAGGGAACGATACAGAGAGAAAAGTATTGTTTTTACCCCCCCCCCCTCTCCCCGCCACCGTGGATTTCGTTTTCCAGCAGTCCAGCACACGCCATGTCTCTTTAGACTACAAAGCAATGCTTCAAACCTGTCAATGGACCTCCTAAGACATTTCAAGACGCAATGGATCCCTTTACGAAACAAGGAAACTGTCCCAGGACGCTCATTCGAAAAAGTCCTTATACTAAAGCAGGCCCACGTCTTAGGATCAGAGTGCCCAGATTTGATATCACGGGGCAACCTTTTCGGAGCCATCCCTGCCACGGTCCCATTCATTATTCAACAAAGCTGTGTTTTTAATGTGTCACTGGACAACAGAGGACCTTTTCAGGATAACAATGCAGTGTTTTAAATCCCCGGACACAATGGAATAGGTTTTCCAACAGTGCATGTCTCTTCACTCAACAATACAATGCCTCCAACCTGTCCATGGACAGCAGGATACCTTCTCTGAGCAGAAAATGCATCCATCCACACAACAAAACAGTGGTTTAAAACTGTCCATGAATATTTTAAGGACTTTGACGAGCAACACAGGCTTCCATACGACAAGGCGGTCCTTGAGACCTCTCGTCGGGCATCCGTATAGCTTTAGGGAACGATACAGAGAGAAAAGTATTGTTTTTACCCCCCCCCCTCTCCCCGCCACCGTGGATTTCGTTTTCCAGCAGTCCAGCACACGCCATGTCTCTTTAGACTACAAAGCAATGCTTCAAACCTGTCAATGGACCTCCTAAGACATTTCAAGACGCAATGGATCCCTTTACGAAACAAGGAAACTGTCCCAGGACGCTCATTCGAAAAAGTCCTTATACTAAAGCAGGCCCACGTCTTAGGATCAGAGTGCCCAGATTTGATATCACGGGGCAACCTTTTCGGAGCCATCCCTGCCACGGTCCCATTCATTATTCAACAATTTGTTAGTGGTTGCAATACATAAATAATTTTAAAATAAGAAATATATATATATAGAAATTCTATGAAATTTTAAGCAAGTGTCATACAATGAATTATCACAATACATTAAAAGCCATTATGTATAAGTATGAGAATAATGTATTTCTTTGTTAAAATTACATGTTTGGAAATTTATTTAAATGTACATTTATGTTTAAAAACGTATACATGATAGAAACACAAATAAGGTACTCTTACTTGCATGTGCGATTGTATGATAGTCACCAAAGAGTGTCGCTATATTCCTAAAAGAGAAAATAAAATCTTAAATTAAACAGATTTACAAAGGTGAGTATATCGCTTTTTTTACAATCCTTTTTAGATCTATGTTTAAATTTGTGGAAATAATTCGAAGAAAAAAAAAACAGTAGACAGGCGACAATCTCTGAAGTAGGAGGGGGGATGCGGAAGCAGAAAACAAATAAAATGGTGGTTATCTACACGATATTATTTTTTTCAATCTTGAATCAGGTTCAGTTAAATTTTAAATGGTAAACATTTCATGTTAATTATATGTGTAAAAGTTTTATATTCCACTTATACTGACTTTATTGCTAACACTGGGTATAGATAGAGAACGTGGATTATGGGAAAATACAATGTAGTGTACAATGGGAAAAAAATGTAATCATTCAATGTTGTATTCTTAGATTTAACAGGAAAAAGAATTGCAAATGGGAATGACTTATTATAATGCAATAATAATCCGTTATTCATTTCATTATATAAGAAAGAATTGGAGTAATGACATAAGAGTATTATATTCGATATTATATTTTAAATTAGACAATAATAACATTGTATAGAAAGAATTAAATATAATAAATGTTGAATAATAATATTAGTATTATATATAATAATATTATATATATATATATATATATATATTATGATCAAATAATATTTTTTTAATTATATATTAAACGCTGACTTTCCTTGTTTTTTTTTTTTTTTTTTTTTTTTTTTTTTTTTTTTTTTTATGTGTCGCTGGACAACAGAGGACCTTTTCAGGATAACAATGCAGTGTTTTAAATCCCCTGGACACAATGGAATAGGTTTTTCCAACAGTGCATGTCTCTTTACTCAACAATACAATGCCTCCAACCTGTCCATGGACAGCAGGATACCTTCTCTGAGCAGAAAATGCATCCATCCACACAACAAAACAGTGGTTTAAAACTGTCCATGAATATTTTAAGGACTTTGACGAGCAACACAGGCTTCCATACGACAAGGCGGTCCTTGAGACCTCTCGTCGGGCATCCGTATAGCTTTAGGGAACGATACAGAGAGAAAAGTATTGTTTTTACCCCCCCCCCCCTCTCCCCGCCACCGTGGATTTCGTTTTCCAGCAGTCCAGCACACGCCATGTCTCTTTAGACTACAAAGCAATGCTTCAAACCTGTCAATGGACCTCCTAAGACATTTCAAGACGCAATGGATCCCTTTACGAAACAAGGAAACTGCCCAAGGACGCTCATTCGAAAAAGTACTTATACTAAAGCAGGCCCACTTCTTAGGATCACAGTGCCCAGATTTGATATCACGGGGCAACCTTTTCGGAGCCATCCCTGCCACGGCCCCATTCATTATTCAACAAAGCTGTGTTTTTAATGTGTCGCTGGACAACAGAGGACCTTTTCAGGATAACAATGCAGTGTTTTAAATCCCCTGGACACAATGGAATAGGTTTTCCAACAGTGCATGTCTCTTTACTCAACAATACAATGCCTCCAACCTGTCCATGGACAGCAGGATACCTTCTCTGAGCAGAAAATGCATCCATCCACACAACAAAACAGTGGTTTAAAACTGTCCATGAATATTTTAAGGACTTTGACGAGCAACACAGGCTTCCATACGACAAGGCGGTCCTTGAGACCTCTCGTCGGGCATCCGTATAGCTTTAGGGAACGATACAGAGAGAAAAGTATTGTTTTTACCCCCCCCCCCTCTCCCCGCCACCGTGGATTTCGTTTTCCAGCAGTCCAGCACACGCCATGTCTCTTTAGACTACAAAGCAATGCTTCAAACCTGTCAATGGACCTCCTAAGACATTTCAAGACGCAATGGATCCCTTTACGAAACAAGGAAACTGCCCAAGGACGCTCATTCGAAAAAGTACTTATACTAAAGCAGGCCCACTTCTTAGGATCACAGTGCCCAGATTTGATATCACGGGGCAACCTTTTCGGAGCCATCCCTGCCACGGCCCCATTCATTATTCAACAATTTGTTAGTGGTTGCAATACATAAATAATTTTAAAATAAGAAATATATATATATATAGAAATTCTATGAAATTTTAAGCAAGTGGCATACAATGAATTATCACAATACATTAAAAGCCATTATGTATAAGTATGAGAATAATGTATTTCTTTGTTAAAATTACATGTTTGGAAATTTTTTTAAATGTACATTTATGTTTAAAAACGTATACATGATAGAAACACAAATAAGGTACTCTTACTTACATGTGCGATTGTATGATAGTCACCAAAGAGTGTCGCTATATTCCTAAAAGAGAAAATAAAATCTTAAATTAAACAGATTTACAAAGGTGAGTATATCGCTTTTTTTACAATCCTTTTTAGATCTATGTTTAAATTTGTGGAAATAATTCGAAGAAAAAAAAAACAGTAGACAGGCGACAATCTCTGAAGTAGGAGGGGGGATGCGGAAGCAGAAAAAACAAATAAAATGGTGGTTATCTACACGATATTATTTTTTTGCAATCTTGAATCAGGTTCAGTTAAATTTTAAATGGTAAACATTTCATGTTAATTATATGTGTAAAAGTTTTATATTCCACTTATACTGACTTTATTGCTAACACTGGGTATAGATAGAGAACGTGGATTATGGGAAAATACAATGTAGTGTACAATGGGGAAAAAAATGTAATCATTCAATGTTGTATTCTTAGATTTAACAGGAAAAAGAATTGCAAATGGGAATGACTTATTATAATGCAATAATAATCCGTTATTCATTTCATTATATAAGAAAGAATTGGAGTAATGACATAAGAGTATTATATTCGATATTATATTTTAAATTAGACAATAATAACATTGTATAGAAAGAATTAAATATAATAAATGTTGAATAATAATATTAGTATTATATATAATAATATTATATATATATATATATATATATTATGATCAAATAATATTTTTTTAATTATATATTAAACGCTGACTTTCCTTGTTTTTTTTTTTTTTTTTTTTTTTTTTTTTTTTTTTTTTTTTTTATGTGTCGCTGGACAACAGAGGACCTTTTCAGGATAACAATGCAGTGTTTTAAATCCCCTGGACACAATGGAATAGGTTTTCCAACAGTGCATGTCTCTTTACTCAACAATACAATGCCTCCAACCTGTCCATGGACAGCAGGATACCTTCTCTGAGCAGAAAATGCATCCATCCACACAACAAAACAGTGGTTTAAAACTGTCCATGAATATTTTAAGGACTTTGACGAGCAACACAGGCTTCCATACGACAAGGCGGTCCTTGAGACCTCTCGTCGGGCATCCGTATAGCTTTAGGGAACGATACAGAGAGAAAAGTATTGTTTTTACCCCCCCCCCCCTCTCCCCGCCACCGTGGATTTCGTTTTCCAGCAGTCCAGCACACGCCATGTCTCTTTAGACTACAAAGCAATGCTTCAAACCTGTCAATGGACCTCCTAAGACATTTCAAGACGCAATGGATCCCTTTACGAAACAAGGAAACTGCCCAAGGACGCTCATTCGAAAAAGTACTTATACTAAAGCAGGCCCACTTCTTAGGATCACAGTGCCCAGATTTGATATCACGGGGCAACCTTTTCGGAGCCATCCCTGCCACGGTCCCATTCATTATTCAACAAAGCTGTGTTTTTAATGTGTCGCTGGACAACAGAGGACCTTTTCAGGATAACAATGCAGTGTTTTAAATCCCCTGGACACAATGGAATAGGTTTTCCAACAGTGCATGTCTCTTTACTCAACAATACAATGCCTCCAACCTGTCCATGGACAGCAGGATACCTTCTCTGAGCAGAAAATGCATCCATCCACACAACAAAACAGTGGTTTAAAACTGTCCATGAATATTTTAAGGACTTTGACGAGCAACACAGGCTTCCATACGACAAGGCGGTCCTTGAGACCTCTCGTCGGGCATCCGTATAGCTTTAGGGAACGATACAGAGAGAAAAGTATTGTTTTTACCCCCCCCCCCTCTCCCCGCCACCGTGGATTTCGTTTTCCAGCAGTCCAGCACACGCCATGTCTCTTTAGACTACAAAGCAATGCTTCAAACCTGTCAATGGACCTCCTAAGACATTTCAAGACGCAATGGATCCCTTTACGAAACAAGGAAACTGCCCAAGGACGCTCATTCGAAAAAGTACTTATACTAAAGCAGGCCCACTTCTTAGGATCACAGTGCCCAGATTTGATATCACGGGGCAACCTTTTCGGAGCCATCCCTGCCACGGCCCCATTCATTATTCAACAATTTGTTAGTGGTTGCAATACATAAATAATTTTAAAATAAGAAATATATATATATATAGAAATTCTATGAAATTTTAAGCAAGTGGCATACAATGAATTATCACAATACATTAAAAGCCATTATGTATAAGTATGAGAATAATGTATTTCTTTGTTAAAATTACATGTTTGGAAATTTTTTTAAATGTACATTTATGTTTAAAAACGTATACATGATAGAAACACAAATAAGGTACTCTTACTTACATGTGCGATTGTATGATAGTCACCAAAGAGTGTCGCTATATTCCTAAAAGAGAAAATAAAATCTTAAATTAAACAGATTTACAAAGGTGAGTATATCGCTTTTTTTACAATCCTTTTTAGATCTATGTTTAAATTTGTGGAAATAATTCGAAGAAAAAAAAACAGTAGACAGGCGACAATCTCTGAAGTAGGAGGGGGATGCGGAAGCAGAAAAAACAATAAAATGGTGGTATCTACACGATATTATTTTTTTGCAATCTTGAATCAGGTTCAGTTAAATTTTAAATGGTAAACATTTCATGTTAATTATATGTGTAAAAGTTTTATATTCCACTTATACTGACTTTATTGCTAACACTGGGTATAGATAGAGAACGTGGATTATGGGAAAATACAATGTAGTGTACAATGGGAAAAAAATGTAATCATTCAATGTTGTATTCTTAGATTTAACAGGAAAAAGAATTGCAAATGGGAATGACTTATTATAATGCAATAATAATCCGTTATTCATTTCATTATATAAGAAAGAATTGGAGTAATGACACAAGAGTATTATATTCGATATTATATTTTAAATTAGACAATAATAACATTGTATAGAAAGAATTAAATATAATTAATGTTGAATAATAATATTATATATATAATAATATATATATATATATATATATATATATATATATATATATTATAATCAAATAATATTTAATTATATATTAAACGCGGACTTTCCTTGTTTTTTTTTTTTTTTTTTTTTTTTTTTTTTTATGTGTCGCTGGACAACAGAGGACCTTTTCAGGATAACAATGCAGTGTTTTAAAATCCCCTGGACACAATGGAATAGGTTTTCCAACAGTGCATGTCTCTTACTCAACAATACAATGCCTCCAACCTGTCCATGGACAGCAGGATACCTTCTCTGAGCAGAAAATGCATCCATCCACACAACAAAACAGTGGTTTAAAACTGTCCATGAATATTTTAAGGACTTTGACGAGCAACACAGGCTTCCATACGACAAGGCGGTCCTTGAGACCTCTCGTCGGGCATCCGTATAGCTTTAGGGAACGATACAGAGAGAAAAGTATTGTTTTTACCCCCCCCCCTCTCCCCGCCACCGTGGATTTCGTTTTCCAGCAGTCCAGCACACGCCATGTCTCTTTAGACTACAAAGCAATGCTTCAAACCTGTCAATGGACCTCCTAAGACATTTCAAGACGCAATGGATCCCTTTACGAAACAAGGAAACTGTCCCAGGACGCTCATTCGAAAAAGTCCTTATACTAAAGCAGGCCCACGTCTTAGGATCAGAGTGCCCAGATTTGATATCACGGGGCAACCTTTTCGGAGCCATCCCTGCCACGGTCCCATTCATTATTCAACAAAGCTGTGTTTTTAATGTGTCACTGGACAACAGAGGACCTTTTCAGGATAACAATGCAGTGTTTTAAATCCCCTGGACACAATGGAATAGGTTTTCCAACAGTGCATGTCTCTTTACTCAACAATACAATGCCTCCAACCTGTCCATGGACAGCAGGATACCTTCTCTGAGCAGAAAATGCATCCATCCACACAACAAAACAGTGGTTTAAAACTGTCCATGAATATTTTAAGGACTTTGACGAGCAACACAGGCTTCCATACGACAAGGCGGTCCTTGAGACCTCTCGTCGGGCATCCGTATAGCTTTAGGGAACGATACAGAGAGAAAAGTATTGTTTTTACCCCCCCCCTCTCCCCGCCACCGTGGATTTCGTTTTCCAGCAGTCCAGCACACGCCATGTCTCTTTAGACTACAAAGCAATGCTTCAAACCTGTCAATGGACCTCCTAAGACATTTCAAGACGCAATGGATCCCTTTACGAAACAAGGAAACTGTCCCAGGACGCTCATTCGAAAAAGTCCTTATACTAAAGCAGGCCCACGTCTTAGGATCAGAGTGCCCAGATTTGATATCACGGGGCAACCTTTTCGGAGCCATCCCTGCCACGGTCCCATTCATTATTCAACAATTTGTTAGTGGTTGCAATACATAAATAATTTTAAAATAAGAAATATATATATAGAAATTCTATGAAATTTTAAGCAAGTGTCATACAATGAATTATCACAATACATTAAAAGCCATTATGTATAAGTATGAGAATAATGTATTTCTTTGTTAAAATTACATGTTTGGAAATTTATTTAAATGTACATTTATGTTTAAAACGTATACATGATAGAAACACAAATAAGGTACTCTTACTTGCATGTGCGATTGTATGATAGTCACCAAAGAGTGTCGCTATATTCCTAAAAGAGAAAATAAAATCTTAAATTAAACAGATTTACAAAGGTGAGTATATCGCTTTTTTTACAATCCTTTTTAGATCTATGTTTAAATTTGTGGAAATAATTCGAAAAAAAAACAGTAGACAGGCGACAATCTCTGAAGTAGGAGGGGGATGCGAAAGCAGAAAACAAATAAAATGGTGGTTATCTACACGATATTATTTTTTTCAATCTTGAATCAGGTTCAGTTAAATTTTAAATGGTAAACATTTCATGTTAATTATATGTGTAAAAGTTTTATATTCCACTTATACTGACTTTATTGCTAACACTGGGTACAGATAGAGAACGTGGATTATGGGAAAATACAATGTAGTGTACAATGGGAAAAAAATGTAATCATTCAATGTTGTATTCTTAGATTTAACAGGAAAAAGAATTGCAAATGGGAATGACTTATTATAATGCAATAATAATCCGTTATTCATTTCATTATATAAGAAAGAATTGGAGTAATGACACAAGAGTATTATATTCGATATATATATTTTAAATTAGACAATAATAACATTGTATAGAAAGA
The DNA here is from genome assembly GCA_019973975.1 of Trichonephila clavata. Lineage (NCBI taxonomy): Eukaryota > Metazoa > Arthropoda > Arachnida > Araneae > Nephilidae > Trichonephila > Trichonephila clavata. The sequence goes on along the minus strand of BMAO01019785.1, from coordinate 158 downwards.
ATTAAATATAATTAATGTTGAATAATAATATATTATATATAATAATATTATATATATATATTATATATATATATTATATATATTATAATCAAATAATATTTAATTATATATTAAACGCGGACTTTCCTTGTTTTTTTTTTTTTTTTTTTTTTTTTTTT
>BMAO01019784.1:0-14758 GCA_019973975.1 Trichonephila clavata | reverse complement strand
TTCCTAATTCATATTCCAGATCCTTGAACTTATATATACCAAATGAGTTTTTTCCTTGAATAGAAAAATCATTAATTAGTTCTTATAAAAATATTATTGTTACCATTGGCGTATAAAATTATTTGAACACATTTTACTTCTAAAATACGCAAATCACAAGTGAGTGATTAGAAGAAGTAAAGGAAAATTTCCTTACTTGGACGTGATCGAGAATAATAATACTTGACATTTACTAAAAATCTGCTCAAAGAGCTTTACTTCTGATTTCTTCTCATGCTGTTTTGAAAATATGAACACTATTACGACTTGTTTGAATTTTGTTCAGGTGATATTTCTTTAAAATATTTTGAAACCGTTTGAAAACTCTTGTCCGAATGAGATACCCATGAAATAGAAAGGAAGCAATTGAGGATATAAATGTTTCCTGGCATCATGTAATAACAAAGAAAACTTAAAACTACATTCAGCTCAATGAAACATCGTTGTGAAGCTGTAATAAAAAATAAAGGCTACCACTAAGCACTGATGGCTCACTGCTATCATGAGTATCTAATGTATCATACCTTTTTTGCCTTACAAATATTTGAATTTTGTCTTTTGTATTGAATTCAATATTAAATTCTCTTTAAGATGAAATAAAAGACTTTGCATTTTGTGCAACGTAACTTTTTCTATAAACATACAAACTTAAAAAACATAACAATTTTAAAAAGTGTTCACAATTTTGGCCACCACTATATAAATATATATATATATATATATATTCAGACAAAACGGTTTTGTTTAGTTTTTAATTTAAATTCTGTAAATTTTCCTTTAATATTTGAAATTTTGGAAATTAATTTTTTTACGCTTAAAAGGACGGGATTTTATATTTAAAATAATGCTTGCTTTGAATTTTTATGTATAATTTTTTAAAATCTGCTTTTTGTTTGAATTTATATGCCAATCAGACGCGAAGCATAAAATTTAAGAGTACCGATAGAACGAGGAGAAATTCGGAGAACACGATTTTTGAGAAATATTCGGAAGATTTAAAATGTTACTGGAAATGAAAGCAACAGATAAAATTAATCGTGGAAAAATCAATTCAATTTTATCTAATTAAGATAAATAGAATGAGTACATATTTTTTTTATTGTGGCGTTGTTGAAGAAAACAGGACTTCAACAGAAATTAAAATCATTATGAAATGGATTGTATTCATCACCAAGCTTAAACTGTTCTTTATACCTACAGAAGGGTATGCCAAGCGAAAAGTTTTGATTTATGTCTTCTGCCTTCCTGGTACTAATAATACCGTTTTAAAACACAAAAACCCTTAACGAAAATTTTTTTAGAGAATATTATGTTATAGATTAATCTTCTGGCGTATCGAACATTTATAAGTTTTTTTTTTTAAAACTACATAGTCAGGAACTATTTGCTATAGACAAACTTTTAATAATAGTAATAATAATAAAGCTTCTATTTTGTAATGGATGCCTATTTTTGGAAATTCTTATTATTTCTTATAATCCTTTCATCGTTTTTTAATGACTTATTTGTATATTCTGTTAAAATAAATCCCGTGGAATGTATTAAAAATAAAATAATTGTAGAAAGAATTGATACTTCTATTTATTAACATACATATAAATAAAGAATCACAGATATTTGATCTGTGAATGCACGTTTAATAGTTATTTTATTTCATTTTTGAAAAAAGAGAAATATAACGGTTTAGAACAATCCTTAAATCCCTTAATGAGACATGTCAAATCTTAGCTTTTACTGATACAAAATAAATTCAATTTACATTTAATTTAATTAAAATTTCAATTCTGCATGTTCTTATCTCTCTAATTATACACTTGCATTAAATCCATTATTTATTTAAAATATTTTAAAATAAAAAAATTTCTATATTTTAGATAAGAAAAAAAAAATGCTTAAATATCACCAAGGTTTATATGTAATATTATTTTGCTTTTCATTTTTTAGTTACACTTAATTTTATTAGTTTTTAAACGTTTTCAAATTCAACAATAAAATTTTTTTTAAAAAAATTAGTGTTGCAAATTTATTACAAAAGTGTAAAAAGATGTCAGCGGATATTTTTTTTCAGTAACTTGTTCCGACTGATAAAATTACTTTCGTACATTACAGACCTTAAATAATTTATTATGATTTATAAGAAATGTTGAAGTTTCTTACCACATTCAGAGTCTGTGTGTACGCGGAAGAAACCTTGGCCACATTCACCTAAAACAGAAAAATTAATTTAAGCTCAGAAATTTATAAGTTAAAAAATATTTCCAATTTGCTCTTCTTTTTTTAATACCTCGTCATGAATTTAATTTCTCTATACTTCTCGTTTTAATTGTATTCATCTGATTTTTTTAAAAATTTATTTTTAGTGAATTTCTTATGCTTATCTGATGTCATGTTCGATAATGTATTCATTGTTCTATGTTCTTCAGGAAGTTCTATACAAAAAACTATAATTAATAGTGAACATAGAGAGACATTGTGTATTCTGTTGAACTGATTCATGGGGGAGGGGGGTTCAATTCAAGACTAAAGGCTCGTTAACTCTTTTTGTGGAATATTTCAACATAACTTAATGAGAGAAGAGAGCTCCATATATGTCAACTGCAATGAAACATATTTAAAAAAAAAGAAATTTTAAGTTTTTCTTCCAAAAATGTGAATTCATACCAGTGTATATTTATAACTGTATCAGTAATGATACTAAATATATGTTAAGTCAATATAATACAAAATATATGTCAACTCCTTTATTTTTTTACATTTTAAGTAATGTTATTAAGCATTGAAAGTATGTAGCAATAAAAGAAAAAGAAATAATTTATTATACACAAAAATCTGTAAAAAGGAATTCATTTGTTAAAATATAAATCTAAAAGTGATTTGTGTATCCAATTATTTTGATAATCTCATACGCCTCTCAAATATTCTTAAGCGACGCTGACTGCTGTGCCGTAGGGACTGGGTTCGAATCCCGGAGAAGACATGGATGTTTGTAAATGTATAGTGCCTTTGCGGCATGGGGTACTTTAAATAGCCGTCGAGCCGCAAGTCCTCTCGTGAGGTTGGCGGAAGGGGAATAGAGGTGGGAGGCCCCTGACCTACCCCAGGGTGTTTTTCCTCAAAATTGGGGTGGAACCGAGCTAAATCGTACTGTCACCTGAATGGTGTTCAAGGATACGGCCAACGACAGGCGTACATCTAGCCCCTGGCCATGATGAATTTCGTGGGCCTGAATCTGAAGCAGTCGAGATCAAGTGGCCCATAAGAAACAACAACAACAAACAACGTGCGTTTCCCAAGCAACACTATGAAAAAAGTACACTATAGTTAAAAGAAAGAAAAATATAAAGTTATGCCATGACCATGTTAGCTGTATGTTTAAAATATCGTTACATTTCCAGGGCCCTTATAAAACTTCGTACAGAAATTGTTAAAACACGTCTTTTCACAGGAAACAATATAGACTTTTTACATTTATCAGCCTGAGATGTACTACAGTTTTATGAAAATTGAAAGGATGTCACAAGTACACTGGTGTGCAAAACTTAAGCAAAAGGTATTTTTTTTTCTGCCATAACTCCACGAAAAATCATGTGGTAGACAGGAAATTCAGAAATAAGATACAGTATTTTGTACTGAAACGACGGCGAAAGCATAGTTGCGCAAAAATGAATATAATGCATATAGCATGGAATAAAAAAAAAGTTTTATTGAACTCACAGTATAACTATTCATAATTGTCTTTCCAAGAGGAAGAACAAACAAATGTTCCTCAGTATGGGATATGCCCTCCTCTCTTATCGTAATGGTTGCTTCGCACCGTCTCTTCATACTCAACACCAGATTGTCCAACAGTTCTTGAAGTAAAAGCGCCCAGTCCTCAATAAGCATCTGTTTCAGTTGCTGGGTGTTTTCCGGAGGTTGAGATCTCGTGCCGGAATGCACCTCCTCAAATTATCTCACACATGTTCTATGAGATTTAAATCGGGGAGAAAGCTGGCCAACCATTCGAGTGATATCTTCACTTTACAGTCGCTACGGAATATCAACAGTCCAGTGTGGCCGAACATTCTCATCAATAAAAAAGAAGTCTGGTCCAACAGTTCCTCAGAACAGATGCCCATAGGAAGGATCTTCTCCTCACAATAGCGATCTCCGGTTACAGAACCTCTGTCGAAAACATGGAGTTCAGTCCTCCTGTTCAGCATAATTCCTCCCCAGACGACAGCTCCAGGACCACGGTAACGGTCTCTTTCCGAGATGTTACTGGTATAAAACCGTGTATCGATCTTTCTCTAAATCACTTGTCTTTCAGAATCGCCCGACTCTCATCCGTAAAGAGCACACGACTCCATTAATGAGATGTCCAGTTTATGTGCTCCTTACACCACTCTAAACGGTGTCGCCGATAGCCAACTTTAATAGGGGTACAGCATTCAGGACGGTGGGTGTGGCACTTTAGAGAAGGTGTCTGGCCACAGAAAACCGCGACACTTGTCTGCCCTGTTGCTGTACAAAGTTGCTGACTGGTATTGGGCTCTTTTCGCCTGCAGGAAGATATATTAGTTATCCACTGCAGTTGTTTTCCTAGGGTGGCCACCACCAACCTTTCTAACAGCTGTATCTATGGTTTGGAAAGCTTTCCAAGTTTGCGAAAATCACTTTGGTTAGTTCCAAACTCTTCAGCTACACTGGTCAAACTACGCCCCCTCCTTCAGCTTTTCGATAATTCTTCCACGTTTAAAGTAGTCCAGGTGATTTCTTCTAGCCATATTTCACGAAAGAACTTACTTGCACTAGCAGTGAATGTCTTTAACTGCTCCTCCGTTCTTCCTTTTATTGTAGTCTTGAGCTGTACACGCCGACTGCCTGCGTTTTTTGAACACTGACGTTACGATGACGTTTTGTTCTTGACATTTGCATGAGCATCACCTTTCTACTGAATTGCGTGTTCATTGTACTGATCGCAAATAACCCCCTTTTCTGCAATTTTATGGCTATCTGCTTAAAATTTACATTGTTGCTTAAGTTTTGCGCTCCGGTGTATAATATGAGGCTTACATAAGTTAGTAAAACAGACAAAATAATCAAAGGAAGAAAAGTATGAATTGCGAAGCAAAGTTACAAAAGTAAATTCATGAGCTCATTTTTTTTAAAAATCTGTACAAGAAGTGAATGATGGATCTGGTTTTATATATAAAAGAGAACGTCTTTTTTCTCCCCCCCCTCCCCCGCAAATTCTTTTCAATTGGTTTGAGTCTTATCAGTTTCAAAAACAAATTTTCTTAAGAGGTTTTAAGATCTTTTAAATTAATTTTAATGCTTGATTTTTTTCAAATATGTTCCGTCTTTTTAAAAAAAATTTTTGATAGTAATTATTTATCAATATATATTAACACACAAAATTCGTAGAAATACACAATTGTATTATTGTATTATTTCCTTCTGTTTTTTATGCTGCACAGTAATTTTTTTAATATCCTTCTGTTACAATCTAATGATATCAATAGTGCACTATTGCAATATTTATAGCCAATTATGAAAAACTTCGATTCAAATGTTGAAGAAAGTTTTTTTTTTTTGGTTTTTAGAATATCAAATATATATAACTACCTCTTTCTCTTTATCTAGATTTTGAGATAAATTTATCGCTTTAAGACCACATGTAGCCTTCAGGAAATAAATGCACGGCCATCTGAATAAACTCAACTTTCGATGAAGAAATTAAATTTTGAACAACTGATAATTTGGTACATTTTTAAAATTTCATTCATGAAATAATTTTTCATGATTTTGTATTACATTTAAAACTGTTTGAGTTAGTATTCCAAGTCATCATTATTGTTCCTTTATTAATTTATATTCCAAGTTTGGCCCTTTTTTCTTTCGAGAAAGTGAAGTACTTGTCACCATATGTTTGTTCTTGAACTTCATTCTTCGCGAATTTCATTCTGACCTTCAAACTGTGCTAAATATATTCCTAAGGGCACATAAACAATTTAAAAAAGATAGTCCTGGAAAAAAGGTAGCCCTGATAAAAATTGATTTTGATGAATAGCTATATTTATGTATCTTAATCGCGAATTGATTTCTAAAAACCCATAAATTCAAAACATATTTACTTAAGAACTGCATTTACATGAACCGTTAAATACAAAAGTTCTACCTCCTTCTTGTGTCAAAATTGTGCAAAGAATGCATAATGTATATAACCTAAGATTGTATCTATTGGCCGTTACCATATGATTTCTTGATATTCACCTAGTAGAAGATGAATTCCAAATTGGTAAAGTCCCGAGTTTAGAGTGAAAAATTCGACGACAAATTTAATATCATTACGATCATCAAAGTTATGTTGGATAAAACAGTGTAAGAGAGAGAGAGAGAGAGAGACCTTCCAACTAAGCTTCATTATTTTTTGAACCACATTATTGTATATATTGACCGCAACATGATGCCCTGAATTATTGACAACACCATGCTGATTGATGACTCTGGGTATTTTAACAACCTTACAGATCGCAGTCTAATTAAAGACAAAAAAAGGTGGCATTAATTGTTTAGTTAAATGACAGGACCTCAGTAAATTATTCCCTGTGTCCTTCACACCACACATTTAACAAAAATTTCTGGGTATAATGATCTGATTTCTACATTGATTTTCATAACCTGATTCTCAAGAATGACTCGTTTTTGTATTGGGAAAACAAGAAATTTCAGGTTAGCGAGTCAATGGTTCCTTTGATCTGCGCAAGCTCATGTGGAATCCAATGACCCCAATCATGAAACCCAATATTTCAACCCACCTTTCAACTGTTCTCTGGTGAACGTTGAAGGCTTCGACTTATTCCAGCTAGATTGAATTCGTGCCGTTTTTTATGTCTTTATCAACAGTTTCTTCTCTTGCAAGTGAAGGACCATATCTTGTTAATTTCTCCCTACTTCCTTGAATTTTCAAAACCATCGACGACATGTTCTGTCGTCAATTGCATCCGTCTCATAACTATAGCTACAATATTGTCTTTATCGATCAAAAAATGTCTTACATGTTTTTTAACATTTTCTGTGTTATACAGTCTCAGATATTTTTACAAATTCTGCACTATCTTAAGTACTATGTATCTATATGCTGGTTATATACACGACTTATTGGCCAATGATTCCGATCATCACAGTCATGCATGACGTCAGTTTAACCGGAAACTAGCATCTCTGCTAACGGGTAGAATTTTTGTACATACATGATACATCTGGCGAACATGGAAATAATAAATGGAATAATATAGAATTTTTGAAAAAGAATTATTCCACGGTTTCGAATTTTATCTTGCAGTTCATAGTTTGTGTAATCTGCTTCTTGTTACTGTATTGTTTACAGAATAAATTACATGTTGAATAAAATTTGATGTTGGGACTTCCTTTTGTAAAAAAGGTTTATGAAGTATTGAGAGTAGACTCTCTATCTCTCTTGAACGCGTACTTTTTTCACTTCGAAAAACCATTTCTTATAACTCTCAAAGCGAAAATATACTTAAGAGCTGCATATTTAGAAGATTCACTCTGGATGATAAGTAATTTAATTGGGCTAATGTGCAAATGACTGTAACTGTATACTCCATCTCAACAAAGCCAATTTTAACCAATTATTTACTTTCATTTATTTTATTTTATTTATAATTTGATTAATTTTACTTATTTACGCATTACGTGCCTAGTGCGTATTTATCTTACTTACGAGAGACATAGTCGCAGCCCCATATGCAAATAAATTAAGAGATAAATAATTGGCATCATCAACATTAGACAAAGAATTTCTATTGACATAAATTTAAATACGAGAAGAGCACTTGTTTAAAAAGGGATGAAGTCTAACATGCTCATTTGTAGAACTATGTTTGGTGAAGGCAAGATGGGTTGGAGAAAGACATTGGATATCTATAATGCGTGTTCAGAATATTGTAGCTTTTGATTAAAACGATGTTCCACAAATCATAACAGAGCAAATGGATTTTAATGTTGCTTGTTAATAGATAAAACATTCGAGATACATTGTAATACGATGTTCTGCAGATAGGTAAACAATATGGAATGATAATAAGTGTTGCCAAACGACAACAAAGAAATTAACAATTAAATTCGTTCTCTTCAGTTCATGCAGTCACATATGATCTTACCCTTGAGCTGACATCCAATGAGACCAAGTCTCATACTCACTCTTCCACGCCATGTCATAGGATGAACTCGAACATATCGAGCAGTGAATGGCTGATTAAAATAATGGCGCCGCTCCGTATTCTTGTCCATGTTACCACCGAATTCCTAAAAACAAATATCTTTTAAATCATATTAGAAGACACTTTTAATTCTAAATAATTTCTAATTGTTCAATTTGAAATATTTAATCATTAATATTAATTAATATATAATCCATTTATAAAATAAATCTAAGTAACTTTCACATATAAAATAAATCGATGAAGAATATTCTAAATTCGATTTAAAAATAACATACTATTGCATTTTTTCCCTCGAAAATTCAATTATATACTTATTTATAGAAAATAAGAATTCTTTTATTGTGTGAAGGAGTAATTTCTACTAGAAAATATATCAAAATTCAGGGCTGTATTACCTTTTTGATTGATTCATAGGTCAATTGTGAATTCACTTGCTTAAGGTATATGAACCGTGATCTTTCAAAATCATATAAATGAAAAATGTTTTTGAGATATTTAATATCATTCGAATTAGAATATATATAAAATTATTTTGAAAATATTATTACAAGAAATAATTACTTGAATGAAATGTTTTGGCAAAAAATGAAGAAAGGATGGTATATTTTAGAAACAATCTCCTTTTATGTAAAATACTTTTATAATAATAATATTTTGCCTTTGTATAGCTAAGACTTCTATAAAGTCAGTCTGATTTAAGATTTTTTGAAAAATTCACATTGTTCTCAGAGTGAAACAATTGCAAATTGGCGAAAAAATAAATAAGACTTCTGTACACAGTCTGAACAAGCATTTCTGAAATACATAACTTAGATGAGGATTTATTCACACATTTTAATACATCGGTGTTTAAAAACTTTAATAAGAAACATCCATTTTTATTTCAATCGACCGTAATTCTGAAAATAATGTGAACTTTTCAAAAATCCTACTTCAAGCTTTTTATAGAAATCCTAGTTATATATAGCCAAATTATATATTATTACTGTAGAAGTATTTTTTCATAAAAAGAGAAAAATCTTTCTTTTTTTTTTTGCCAGAAAATTGCCTTTAAATAATTTTTTCTTGAAAAATTTTCTTAATACAGTCTTACACGTATATTTTACTTCAAGGGACACTAAATATCCAGAAACTTTTTCATTTATAGCACAAAAATCAGGGTTTCGAACGTAAGTAACTTTTACAGCTTGATTGTTAAATGCTGATTGGTCCTGGATTACAGTGCCGATTTATCCATTGGACACCCGGAAGAGCCCGAATAAGCTGGACTTAACCAGGTTTTCTGGTTATAAATTTCGATCCACCTGTACCAAGGGGCCTGTAGATCTTCCGCGCCCAGGGCCCGAAATGAGCTTAAATCGGCACAGCTAGATGAATTGAAAGCTTAGGATGGGTAATACAGCCTGAAGTCATAAACTAAATTAAAATTCCTACTTTATTAAAGTAATTTTATGGATTCTCTATACCTTGGGACTAACAAGGTTGTCATCTTTATAATAGTGCCAGTGATTAGTGTTATTGGAATACGACAAGGCGAAGGAAGTAACCCACTGTTTCCTTCGACTGTCACCTCTTCCTTTAGTAACTACACCAGTCACCCTTGTTGGGGGCCCAAGATCTATCTGAAGCCACTGTCTCACTGTTTGAACAATAAAACATAACAACAATTATTTCAAGACACACAAAAAAAATGAGAAATCAAGAATGAATATTATAAATGTTTCGTTCTGACTTTTCATAGCTTTTTAATTATATGTACGAGGGTGAGTCGGAAAATAAGTTTCCCTTGTTGACTCCGAGTTGTGTATGTAATTCAAAACATAGAATGAGACATTAAAGATAAGACATAACTTTATTTTTCCACATAAGTACCAAGTACATTGAGACATTTGTCATACCGCTTGATAAGCTTCAAAAAGCCCTCCTAAAAAAACTCAGGACTTTGCATGTGGAAGAAGGGTTTAACAGCTAGTTTGACTTCGACGTTGCTTCCAATGCCCCTTCCAGAGAGATTCTTCTTCAAAGCCGGAAACAGATGAAAGTCGCTTGGTGCGAGATCAGGACTGTATGGCGGATGGTGTAGGTGCTCCCAACCAAGAGTTGCAATAGGGTTTTGCATTGCCGTCACCGAGTGTGGTCTTGCATTGTCATCCAAAAACAGAACGCCAGATCTGTTTTTGGTCCAGTCCACTTTTTCCGAATCCGTCAGCTTGATCGCTGTCGACCTCTACCCAATGTCATGCGCGTTCACCTGCTATTTCGTCGGTCACCCATAGTCGTTAAACTTTTCTTCCATATGCAAAGCCCTGAATTTTCCCTGGAGGGCTTTTTGAAGCTTTTCAAGCGGTATGACAAATGTCTCAATGTACTTGGTACTTATGTAGAAAAATAAATTTAGGTCTTATCTTTAATGTCTCATTCCATGTTTTGACTTTCTAACAAAACTCTAACCACAGTCGACAGGGGAAACCTATTTTCCTACTCACCCTCGTAAATATTAAAAGAAAAATTACAAGAGGTGCCGATGGAATGAATTTAAAATGACATACTATCGTTGGTTTTTGCACACCAACCACCGAAACTATATATATGAGCATCTTCAGGTGTGCAGGTACCTTGTTTACTCCAGGGTCTGGATGAGGATGCTGTTAACTGAGCTTGTGGTGGCACACTTATGATAGAGTTACAGTCTGAAAGGAAACATAAGATGAGTTGAGTTGCTTTATGGGAGTTGGAAGTTGAGGATTGTACAGAAATAAGTTCCAACTAGTTTGTGGTACCAATTTTGGTCTCATTAAAAGTGGTGTCAGATCTTCTGTTTGGAGGTAGATGGCGCAGCTGTGTGATACATTTGTTGTTGTTGTTGCCGTGTCCTTCCGTAAGGGAAGGAATGAAGTTTGCCAGAGCCTGTGAGACAGGTTGGACTTCTTAACGATAGATGGCGATACCATCTATCTCCACCTCCACAATTTAGGCATGGAGCTGAAGGGGAGGGAAATATTTTTCAGCCCCCTGCACTCGTGATTTCTGCTGCGACCACCCACAAGACTTTCGGACCCACTGATTTGACGAGCACGTACTCCGTGTGTACTCGGTGGCATCGGGCATCGAATCCAAGCCTTCCGGTCTGGAGTCCGTTGCTCTAACCACTAGGCTACTCACGGCCTCAAAAATTACATTTGTTTCACAAGTAAAGTGAAGGAATCATTGAGGAGTTATCCAGGAGAGAGAGGGAGAGTATAATTATGTGATTACAAGAGGAATGATATGGTTTGTTTGCAGTAGCCGCTCATTGAAATTTATTTTTTCTTAAAGTGAGTTTCAATGTAGAAGATTGAAAAAATATTCGCTTTCAATGCCTTTTTATCTTTGGAAGTCATATAACATGGAATTTTGACTAATTTTATCCTATCACGGTAAAAGTATTATTTAATAATAATATTAAAAAAAAAATCATTATTTGTGGAAGTTGAAATTACTATTCAGGACAATTATTCCAGTAGTAAAAAAAGTACTGAAATTCAGTTTAACTAATTGCAGTTTAATTGAACTGCTGTTAATTAAATAATTAACTAAAACGTTAAATAATAATAATTATCATAATCGTTTTTTCAATGATAGCTAAATTGATCTTTGATATTTAATTTCTAAATATTATTCATAAATTACTACATGATTATATGCTTCTGCATTTATGTATGGTATATGTCGCTGCTTTTAATGTTTTTATCGAAGATTATATATATAGTATATATTGGGTTGTTCGGAAAGTAATTTCGTTTTTTTTTTGTGGAAATGAAAGACAGTTTTTGTATAATAAACAAATACTTTATTAAATTATATATTGGCTGTTCTGGTCCAACACCTTTTGCCATCTTTCTGATAGTAGCATAATTCCACGCTCATAAAATTTTTGGTCTTTGCTGGCAAAAAACTGATCGAGGTGGTTTTTGACCTCCTCATTTGAGGTGAAGGTTTTACCGTCTAAAAAATTTTGGAGTGACCGGAACAAATAATAATCCGATGGTGCCAGGTCTGGAGAATATGGTGGGTGTGGCATTGTATCCCATTCAAGCTGTAAAAGCTTTTGGCGAGTGACCAAACTTGTGTGAGGTCTCGCGTTGTCTTGGTGAAACACTACACCTTTCCTTCTGACCTTTTCTGTTGAAGTGCATCATTCAGTTTGTCCTGCTGATGACAGTAGACTTCCGAATTAATCGTTGTGTTATCCGGTAAAAGCTCAAAAAAAAAAAAAAAAAACGATTCCTTTAAAATCTCACCAAACAGACAGCATCCCCTTTTTTTGGTGAATATCGGCTTTGGAAATGGTTTGAGCCGGTTCATCTTTTTTTGCTCCATGACCTCTTGCGTTTGACGTTGTTGTATACAACTCATTTTTCGAAATTTAGCGAACCAGTTCTGGCACTGGCGTACTGTCAACACACCTTCTCCGTACACATCGGTCAATTTCTTTCTGGCTTGAACAGCATTTTTACCCTTTCTGTATTAAAACAGTAAGATATGTCGAAAATGCTGCTTATCGCTCTCCATATTTAAAAAGCACCAACCAAAAACTACTGCGTAGAATTAATTGGAATTTTTCACACACAAGCCTTGCTATATGAGCTCTCAAAGCATATAAAAATTATACGGCTTAAATGTGAAGTTGGGTGCAAAAAAATACAATTAAATCCTCTGTCGGGAAAAAACCGAAATTACTTTCCGAACAACCCAATATATAAATATGGTCTTCACAATCATACATCAGAAAAGAAAAAAATCCCTTGAAACTTCAAGTGTGTATCAGAAAGAAATCATACATTATTATACATCATTTATGGGACAGAAACAATTATTTTTGTTTTATTTTTGTGCTAAGAAAAAATTATGTGCTTTGGTCGGTCACTTGCGTGGTGGACTTTTCCGTCGCGGAGAATTTACCGTCCCTGTTTAGAGGAATCTCAACATTTACACACACGACGGAAACATTTCCGACGTCGACGTCCGAGTAAGCTGGTATACGAAGTGTAGTTTCATTTTTAAATCAATTGACTGAAGTTAATACTATCAATCTTTCATTTTAATTTTCACAAATTTAAAAGCCATATATATAGTTTTGTTAACAAACTCATGTATTTTTTGTCCTTTTTTTCTACCTCTAGTCAAATTTTACAAATGCTTTGAATAATAATTTTGATTTGAGAGGTTCCCCTATTTAAAAATTTTTTAGCCAACCAAATAATTGATGGATCAGTATCATAAGCAAAAAATAAGGGAATGTATTTGTATCATTTTTCCTCCACAAGACAACTGAAAATATAAAAATAAAACATACTTAAAATAAATTATAATCCGAATCACATTACTAACGAATAAAAAAAAAAATGAAAAAAGTTTGTTTAAATCAGTCCTATACTCAAATGGTTTAAGAACATCTTTAAAAGTTATTTAAGAAAACGATTTTCTAAAGAAAACATTAAAATGAAGCATAATTGAATTCTAGAGTTAAGACAATAAATACAGTTTACGAAAATTTCTATCAAATACTATTAACCGATGACAAAATAATCATAATAAATCCTATGTTTAACTTAAACAGAAAAGGAATATTTTTTAACAATAGTATTATGTAACTATTAATAATTTTTATTATATAAACAACATAAAAAGGCCCTAGTCTCTAATAATCCTCGTTATTTCGATTAATGTAACTTAGATATATATGTATAAATGATTGTGCTGTCTCACAATAGTTAAGTACTACAAAAGTATTAGTACTTTCAGCTCTCACACTTTCTATATATTTATCTTGTTGAAATTTTCAATCGTTAATAAAAATTTTTCTTTCATCCAATCAAGTTCAAATAATATTTTAAACTTGTAGTGGATGACACTTGATGTTAATATAGTTTTCTCAAATATTAATTCATTAATTACCAGTTAATTAATTAAATTAAATTAGTTACCGGTTTTAGACGCCAAATTACATTTATCTAGATTGTTGTAACAATGTAACTGTGAAAACAGTGACAAAAGTTGGCGTCGAAAACCGGTTTTTCAGCGAAACTAGCCATACCGGGTGTGCATTGTTACAACAATGCAGACAAATTATGCTCTTTTTTCAATTCCTTCTATTCCTACTATTACTCTCCCTATGTATGTATATATCGTGTTCAAATTTTCAATCGATAATAAAATACTTTCTATTTTCATCCATTCAAGGCAGGAATTGACTTAATTTTTTTATATTGTTCATGTCATTTTCTGAGCTTTCAAAATTTTTAGTTAATTGGTAAAGATCCAAGAGAGAACTTTTTTTCTTGTCATAATTTTTACTGAATTGTAAAATATTGCGGTAACACTACATGAAGGATACACTCCTGTTAAAATATATAATTAAAATCTTACTGAGTAAAAAACTTACAAATGGAAGAAAAACAGCTGTGTTTGTAAACTGCCATTTGGTCACAAGCTATTTCACTATTTCA